>JASSKH010000030.1:4772882-5022035 GCA_031763025.1 Macrocystis pyrifera
CGTAGAAGCGGCAGTAGCCGGTATGGTATATAAGTAGCAGTAATAGAACCGTAGTAGTAGACAGTGGTAGTGACATTGGTGTTGGTGTTGGTATCGAAAAGGGTAGAGGCTGTGGCAGGAGTAGCAGTAGCAGTATCAGCAGAAGCAGCAGCAGTATCAGCAGCGGCAGCAGCGGAAGCACCATGAGCAGTAGCAGAACGATAGCGAGCGCCCCCCTAGAATATAGACCGGGTTTAATCAATCAAACACACGCATACACACACAAACAAACAAACAAACAAACAAACAAACAAATAGACGCCACCGTTTGCCCAAAGCAGGCCCCTCGTTCTTCCTTTGATCGTCAACCCCGCCGCCCTCTCCCTTTAACCCCCCCCCCCCCCCCTTTACCCCCCCCCCGCCCCGCCCCCCCCCCGGTAACCAGGGAGCGCAAGCAAGCCAAGAAGGGTGCCCTGCTCTACGGGGCAGCTCAGAGCACATCTACGACGCAATCGAACGGGAACAACGCAAATATAGACGGAGTGGACGGGGGGGATCGAGGAGAAGGAGGAGGCGAAGGAGAAGGAGACGGGTCCAGCGCCGGCGGAGGCGGTGGAGTCGCGGCCGTTGCTGGAGGGCAGCGGGCGTCAGGAGGGGGGGGGAGTGGGGGGGGGTGGCGGCCCAACAGGAGGTGTCGGTGCTGCCCCCACCGATAAGTCTAGGTGGGTTTGAGGTTTGTTGGGTGTTGGTGGGGGGGGGCGGGGGGAGTCTAGGGGGGGGTAGGGGTGGGGGCGGAAGAGGTGAGGGGGTGGGAGTGGGGATGGTGGTGGTGTTGGTGTTGCTGGTGTTGGTTGCGCTGATATTAATAGTTCTTCCCGCTTCTCTTTCACGTAGGAAGCGCATACTGCGCGCCTTCCACACCCGAGCATAGGCTTAGGTGGGCTTGCCCCTTTTCTCCGTCATGCCCCACGGATACCATTCCGCCCCTGTCCTCAACGACAACCATGTGCTCGACGTCTGCCGTGAGACGCCACCGGTGGACACCTTGGTGGCGTTCCTGTTGCTGTTGCTGTTGCTGTTGCTGTTGCCGTCGTCCGTGTAGGTGTTGCCTTCGTCGGTCGCCGGTTTCGTCGGTTGCCACCATCATGTTTTTTGTCGGTGACCCCTGCCATCCCCTTTTCCCGTTTTTCTTCGGGCGCCGTTTTTTTTTTTTTTTTTTTTTTTTTCTTCATCATCCCCGACGTTTTCGCACCAAAAGTGCTCAAATTCAAAACTTCCCTATTTCGGGCTTTTGCGTTGCGTGCTCGTGTGCGTCGTTTATCTCCCCATGCAGCGTACCCCGAGGGAAGCGTGGCAAGCTGAAGCGCATGAAGAAGAAGTACGCCGAGCAGGTGCGGTGTTGTGTGGTCGTGCGGTGCGGTGCGGTGCGGTGCGGTGCGGTCCGATAAAATGAAGCAGTATGTTGTCGGTGCATTTTTTTACCGGAACGGCCCATCATCGCTTGCCCTTTCCACTCGGGCCGGATTGAATCTGTAGTCGTTTCGAGCGTTGCGCTCCACCCCACCACCCCCCCCCCCCCCCCCCCCCCCCCCCCCCCCCCCCCCCCCCCCCCCCCCCCCCCCCCCCCCCCCCCCCCCCCCCCCGACCCTTTCCCACCACCACGCCCCCCCCCCCTCTCCCTTGCCCCCCCCCTTCTCCTCTTAACCCACCACGCCACGCCCCCCCTTCCCTACCCCCTCCCATCCCTAAGAACCCTCCTCCCATTTGCCCCCTTCCGCTTTTCCTCCGTTCCCCTTTCCTTTGGCAGGACGAGGATGACCGAAGCTTGGCTATGGAGGCTCTCGGCAAGGGAGTAAAGGACGCCGATACGGGAGGGGCTGCGGCAGGCGGTCGGCGTCGTTACCGCGAGGGAGACCGGAAGGAGGCCGCGGCGGCGGAAGCGGCTGCAGAGGCGGCAATATCCAAGAGTGAGCGCTTTAGGACGGGAGGGGAGGGGGGATACTCGATGTAATGCATGGCCCAAGTCGTAGGACCGTAGACCCTTGCATCCCTATAGTGCCGGGACGGAGCACGCCGGATTTTCGCCGACCAGGCAGACGTTGCTTGCTTGCACCAAGCTTTTGCCAAGCGAATCGTGAGGTGTTTTGGCGAGTCGCACGAAGGATGGAGCTGCATCCCTCTAAGAACCGCTTGTGAGGCGGACTTTCTTGCCATATGGATGACAGCTTCAATGAGTTCATTGGGTGGGGGGGGGGGGGTGCTTATGTACGCGCACTACACCGTACCACGCCACAACGCGCCACCCATTCCGCACAACACAAGACCATTTACGGACAGAGCGTTGACACTGCGGCTCACCAGACCTATCCTTTTGTGACATGTTGTCCGGAAATGTCATGACCGTTTTGGTTCACTTCTTTACCTGAACGAACATCAGAATTGCCCACCGAGTGGTGATGTTTTGGAGGTTTTGTGGAATACTGGGGGGAGGGAGGGAGGCAGGAGGAGAGGGGGTGTACTCATATCATGCATGGGCGTAGTCGGATGACGGGGGGGGGGGGGGGGGGGGGGGGGGGGGGGGGGGGGGGGGGGGTCTTGGCGCTCGTTAGTTGAAACTGTCTTTAGTCCGCCTGTCTGTCCTTTCCCCCCCCCCCTCTTGACGTACTGGTAGAATTAATAGATGGATGGATGAAAGGGCTTGCTATTTGTTTTCGCACTTTGTTTCGTTTTGAAGCCTTCCTTCCTTTCTTCCTTCCTTCCTTTCTTCCTTCCTTCCTTCCTTCCTTCCTTCCTTCCATCTACTATATATCTCGTCGCGTTGTTTGGTTTCTTTTCGCCTCGAAAAGAACACACAAAAAACCTCACACGCTGCTGCTGTTGCTGCTGCCGTTGCTGCCGCACCTGCCGCTGCCACCGCCGCTACTAACTGCCCCGCGTGTTGTTTCTCATTTTTCTCGTCCTCTCCCATTTCGTTCCTCGTCGCTTCGTTTTTTTAAGATCTCAAAAAGACCGAGGCAGAGCTAGTGGCGGCGCTCGCGGCGCTCGACGAAGCCGTCCGCGCGAAAGTGGGACAGCTGGTCCGTCCCGACGAGCTAGACCCTTTCGAGGTCCGCGCCCTCGGCAAGTTTGACGTCGCCGACGCCCTGGATATCCTGGAACGGTAAGAGGGCGGCAGAATTAACTATTTATTCGTCATCCTGCTGTAGCTTACCTGCTGTTTGATTGCTTGGATGGACCCTTACAGGACTGCAGTCCCGCTTGGGGGACAGACCAGAGTCAAGTTCCAAGCAGTTTGTCCCCGAAACGGGACAGCAGTACTAAAAGGGGTTTAGCACTGAGTGTATGAAACTGTCCTTGTGTTTAGGGACAGAGCGACACGTTAAATGGCCCCTCTATATGCATAGTGCCGGTGTGCGCCAGGCAACAATACCGGCACACTATGACATGGCGGCAACCGGCACTACTACTCCTCACACCTCCACGCTGGGTGATGTCGTTGGCTCCCATCTAGCGCCGAGCGATTACGGAGAGGCACTCACTCTCGTGGCGGGGGCAGCCGGCACTATAGAGGGGACTACCGGCACTATAGAGTGTATACAAAACTGTCCTTGTTTCTCGGGGCTGAGTGGCGCAGCCGGCACTGTGCTCAATCGGCACTGTGGAGGGAACCGGCCCTATATGTCTGTATGCTATTACGGAGGACCACAGTAAATAGGACCTACGGTACACACAAATACCTATATAATACCCTATTTTTACTGACAATATTTGGTCCTGTTAACTATGGCCCCCCGTAGTAGCGTTCCCCATATTTCGGGACAGAGCGGCACACCGGTTTCCTTTTTGGGCTGTATGTAGATAGGCTTGAAAAAATTCTACGCCTGGTGGGCCTTCCGTTTTTTTTTTTGTTTTTGGTGTTTGTTCAGCTTTGCACAATAAACGTCATCGAGGATTTTTTTTTTTTTGCGTCAGTCACAAATCACCCCACGTCCGAAGGGGTTTGGGGGGGGGGGGGAGACCTTGTATGTGTCGTGACGTACCGGTACGTTTTTATGCGTTTTGGTTTTTTTGTCGGACGTCCAAAAGTCCGACGAGTATGCTCTGTCTGCGTGTCTTGCAGTGTGCCTAGTGTGCAGGGCAGTGCTTTGTCTTTCTTCGCGCGGACAGGAGTGTACTCGTTATCATGCATGGCCATGTAGTCGTATGAGCATTGACCCTCGCATCCCTACAATGCCGGGACGGAGCACGTCGGGTTTTCGCCGACCAGGCAGACATCGCTTACACCAAGCTTTGGGAAGCGAAAGGTGAGGTGTTCGGCGAGTCGCATGAAGGGTGGAGCTGCATCCTATCAAGCACCGCTGTTGAGGCGGATTGGGGGGGGGGCGGGTTGGCTGTTTTTTTCGTTTAATTGCAACGTTCAACGCGAGTCGACAAGAGAAGAAATAGCCCCTGCCCCCCCCCCCCCCCGCGCATGCCCCGCCTCCACATTTTGAACACAAGCATAATATGAAAACATAAACTAAACCGAAGCTGTGAGATCGAAAAACAAATCCTCCAGTCTCATCTTTCGCAAGCTTGGTGTGCCT
Organism: Macrocystis pyrifera; assembly: GCA_031763025.1. Classification (NCBI taxonomy): domain Eukaryota; class Phaeophyceae; order Laminariales; family Laminariaceae; genus Macrocystis; species Macrocystis pyrifera. Next base: position 4,777,448 of record JASSKH010000030.1, read on the forward strand.
ATTTTCTTTTTTATTGTCCTCTCGCCCTTTTTCTCATGACGTAACTCCTCTGCTGACGCACGCACCTCGGCAGGTTCGGCGAGGTAGACCTTCGCCGAGTGCGCAACCGCAGCGGCTTCCTCGCCGGCATCATGCGCAAGCACGGCTCTTCGTCCGCGTCCACGTCGATCGAGGCCAAAGACAAAGGCACCAACGCCGGAGAAGAGACGCACGCAACATCGCCGGAAGGGTCCGCGCCGCTAGCCCGGCCATCTGCTGGGGCAGTGGCGGCGGCAGGGGGGGGAGGGGAGGGGGGTGGTAGGGGAGGAAGCTGTTGCGCCGGGTACGCCACCGCCGCCGCCGCCGCCGCCGCCGCCGCCGTGCGCGCCCACGCTTATCGTGGAAGAGGAGGAGCCGGCGATGGTAGCGAGGACAACGACGACACCGTCGACGACATCGACGGCAACGACGGCACCGTCATCAATGGAAACGCCAGCACCGACACCACCACCACCAACAACAACAACAACAACAACAACAGCAACATCAGCGGCAGAGGCAGAGGCAGCGACAGCAACAGCACATGCACTGTCATCGACGAAACCATCGCCAACAGCGACAGCACCAACGACAACGACAACAGCCCAGGAGCGCGCGGTTAGTAAGGTAGCCGACGAGGCTAGTGAAGATGGCGGCGACGGTGATGGTCGTGGTGGTGGTGGTGGTGGTGGTGGTGGTGCGGATGCAGAGGGACGGGAAGATGAGGAGGAGGGGGGGGGGGGGCTCTTAGCCGACGGGCGCAAAAGAGGCGAGAGGATGCGGAAGTGCGGAAGTTGTTGGAGGAGGAGGGAGGAGATGATTTGGAAGGAGGGGACGGTGGCGCTGGTGGTGGTGTTGGTGGTGATGGTGGTGGTGGCGATGGGGCGGCTGCGGTAAGCGAGCTTGACCGGCTGACGGGAAAGCCTCGGGATGAGGACGTGCTGCTCTTCGCCGTGCCCGTGTGCGGGCCGTACATGTCCATGCGCGATTACAAGTATAAGGTGTGGTGCGGTGCGATTGGTTTGGTTTGGTTTGGTTTGGTTCTGTGTTGTGCTGAGCCTTGTTTTGTTCCATTTTCTTATGTTGTGTGTCGTAGTTTGGTTTCGTGTTGTGTTGTGTTGTGTTGTGTTTTGTTGCCTTGTTTTGTTTCTTTGGTCATACGTTTTGTGCTGCGTTGCTTTGTTTTGACCTGTTTTTTCGTACCAACAGACCAGTCACAACCAAAATACCAACCAATCAGCCAACTGAACCAAGCGGTAAGTATACCGAACAGTACACCGACTACTGTCATAGCCAACCAACAAATACACAAACAAACCAACCAATCAGCTGCACGCGTCGCCCCCAACAAAACTCGTGGGTAGCCTCTATTTTATTCTATTGTTTTTTTTTTTCATTTTGTTGCTGTGCAGGTGAAGCTGACCCCGGGCAAGCAGAAGCGCGGCAAGGCTTCCAAGCAGGCGATCGAGGTCTTCTCCCGAGGGCAGAGCACCCCGGCCCCGCACAAGGCCCTCATGAAGGGTGTGACGGACAACGAAATGGTGGCAGCGATGATCGGAGATGTTAAAGTTTCGGTGGCAGGCCTGGCGCAGGCGACACAGGTGCGTTTTTTTTTCTTGGTTCGGTTTTGGTTTTGGTTTGGTTTGGGTTAGTTTCGGTTCTGTTTGGGTTGGGTTGGTTTCTGGTGTGGTTTGATTAGTTTGGTTCGATTTGGTTTGGTTTTTGAACCGGTTTTGGTTTGGTTTGGGTGGATTTGGTTCGGTGTGGCTTGGTTTTTTGGTTTGGTTGGGGTTTGCTTTGCTTTACTCGATGTGAGACGGAGAGAAATGAAAAACACACTACGTAGAGAAAGAGAGATTGAGAGAGGAAGAGAACACGAAATATACATTGGTGTTGGGAAACTAAGCAGGTAGTGTCCCGTGCGCGGGGGGAGGGGTGGGATGGGATGGAATGGGGGATAGGTAAGTGGGCCGAGAGTCGCGGGAAAGAAAAAAACGCTCACATTGCAGTGGACGAGTGTTGCCACACCAACAGTATACCATACCATACCATACCTATCCGATGCTGTTTGTTGCTGCTGTAGACTGACCTCTCCGCTACTCCCCCCCCCCCCCTCTCTTTTTTTGGTGTTGTGTTGTTGTTGGTTGTGTTTTCTTTTGCTGTGCTGTGTCCGTTATTTGTTTGTCTGTCCGTCTGTCTGTTTGTTCGGTTTGTTTGCTGGCGTCCTCTTCTGCGCCGATGCACCCGCACGTGGGGCGTTGTCTCGAGCGTGCAGGCGAAGAAGAAGGCGAACAAGCAGCAAGCGCAGAAGGACCCCAAGAGGGCGCCCAAACAGGCTAAGGCCAAGGGGAAAGGTGGCGGCAAAGGCAAGAAGTAATAGTACATAGAGTGTATATTTACCTCTACTGAATTCAGTAGATCTACCGTACTGCGGTAATTCTACTGCTGTACTGCAACATATCTATCGCACGGCGGTAGTTCTACTGCTGTACTGCAATAGGTCTGCCATACTGCGGTAGTTCTGCTTAAGTGACGCCCAAGCAGGTCAAGGCCGCCGGGAAACTTGGCGGCAAAGGGAAACATTAGAGGTTGATACTGGTACACGAAGTATATCATGGCTCTACTGCTGCTGCTGCTGCTGCGGGTAGACGGCACTCAGGCTGGCACGCAGACAGGATACCTAGAAGGAAGACAGGAACAGTTGGATGGCAACGCAGACGGAATTGTAGCAGGAAAGCAGGAAAGGGCTGATGTTGCGGCGCGCCAATGCACCCTTCACCCCGCTCTCTGCCTCCGGACGGGTAGTGCCCACCCTTCCTCTGTCTCTCTATACCCCTTCCTCTTGATGTCTCTCTCAGCGTGCGTGTCTGTTTCTACCTTGTGTAGGTAGGTATTCATAGGTAGTCGAATTCGTGATGGAGGTCGCCCGGCCTTTTGCGCCCCCCCCCCGCGTATGTCTCGAAGGGGCTGTTGTGGTCAATGCTCAAACGACTATGGCAGGCAACAGATATGTACCCCCCCCCCCCCCCCCCCCCCCCCCCCCCCCCCCCCCCCCCCCCCCCCCCCCCCCCCCCCCCCCCCCCCCCCCCCCCCCCCCCCGCGCGCGTACGGTGGTAGTAACGAAGGAGCAGTGCAGTGAATGAGAAGTTGTTTGGGAGTCCGCGCTCATGTCTGCTGTGTGTAAAAATGCGGTGTGTTTTTTCTTGTTTGTTGCCGTTTTGGCTGGCGGACGCGCTGGGTGATGATTGCTACCGCTGCTGTGCTGTTCTCGTACTGTACTGTACCAGATACTGTTTTGTATACTGCTGTAGCGCTGGTGCCGTGCTGCACTTGACGTCACTTCTTTTGACAAAAGGAAGCGCTTGAGAGTGAAGGCATCGTGTTTTGAACCGTGCTTTCCTGAAGAAACAATATGCCATTGGTGTGTACGTGCGTAGAGAGAAATGCATTGGCCTAAAAAGTGCTGCGATATATAGGGAGTTATTCCTGGCGTTGCTCCGTTGCTAACGAAACTGTACTGCTGCTGCTCTACCACCAGTAGAGGTCGTAGTTTTGAGTAGAGATAGTGCACGCACTTTTACTGCATGCAGTGCAGAGGCAGGATGCGGTAGGTGATAGGTCACAGTAAGGTACGTATGATAGCATGATAGTATGATATGAATACCGTACGAGTACGAGTGTCATGGTCTACTTGGCACCTGGTATAATATTATTGCCGTACGAATACAAGTACAAATAGTATGATGGCGACGCAACGGCCGCGAGGCGACCTTGTTGCAGGTTGGACCGCGCAACTTCGCCGGCCGAAGAGAAAGGAGGTTCTATGTTGACCCAGTGAATCGGATCGGTCGTAGTCAATAGGTGATGCGATTATTTCGTTTTCGTTCTGTAGTTTGATGAGAGCAAGAAGAGAAGAGGTTTATGGGCATACAAGTATATGTTGTTATTGCCCTCGATGAAATTCAGTCGAGCGGTGTTCTCAGTTTGCTTTTGTTTTTTTGTGAAGTCGCAGTTGAAGTTGGTGAGAGTGACGAGAGAGACCAGTCGGCACCGGCACAAACGGCACCCCAGCAAGCGGGGTTTGGCTCAGACTGAGCGTCTGCGTGCTGACTATCGGTACTACTCCTGGTCGTACTAGACGGGGATATGGGATATTCGTTGTGGTTCGTAGAGGGCATTCAACATGTACGTACACTTTTGCTTCGTGTTGGTGGTGGTGATGCGCCAGACTCTTCCACAGCCTACTATCACTAAAAGAGTGAGAATGACGAACGACACAGATCTACGGCAGTGGTCAAGCTCCTAACTGCATCAAGCTACTGCGTTGGCGGTTGCTGTATTGTCATGGATGTGTAGTCGTTCTCAGCCTCGGCATATAGAACTAGCGACAAATGTCCCGCCAGCTGGACCGGAACAGGCCACAAGTGCTGCCAGCCGGCAGACTCCGCGCAGTCAACAAGCCAGGGACGACCCCGGGGACACAGGAACAACACGTCGGTTTCAAATGTAGTGCTACCAGCCGCAGCGCACCACAGCGGCACGGGCACCTGCACCAGTACTACAGCATTGGGATCGATTTCATTGAGATGATCGGTTTTGCCCTGTTAAATGCGTTACTTAAGCGATGCGCGTAGGCCGACTGATGTTGCATCATTTGTTTGCTTCATAATTCAAAGAACAATGCTGACCTATTATTAATAGGCAGACTTGAAAGAGTCAGAATAATTACTTCCAAGAAATACAAGACCGACTGCGACAAAAGAGTTAAACGGCCCACGACAACAAAGGACGACAGACAACCTACCGTTCTACACCAGGTCGAAACAAGGCTACAACAGCGACACTACTGACGTCTCCATACCCACACAACCCGCGCTACCTTTTTTTCATCCAAGCACATAGGTCACCCCATAGCGTTCGGGTTTTGGCTAGAGTTCGGGTCGGGTGATCAGCGTCTACTATAGAAGCATGTCTGGTATCTCCTGCTATCACTTCTTTCTTCTGAAAGCCACGCAAGTCACAATATGTAGCGTTAACAACAGTAGCATCTTCAAACAAGTAAAATTCCACCTATTATTAGCAAGTATCTACGTCGCGAGAGAATTTCCATACCTCAGTCCAACCTTGTATTAAATGGTAACACCTAGGGAACAGCAGGGCAACCCTTGCCCTGCTTTACAATACGTGACCTAAGCGATGCGCGTCACAGCGCAGAAACCTTGGACCACTACTACAATTTTCTGTCGCGCGAGCTTGTCTCTATCTAGGATAAGGCATGGACACTGGATGTCCTGGATGTTCACGGGTGGAAATAGCTGTTTAGAGTGAAGGATACAGACCCACATCGTATACCAGGCGGTGTCTGGTGCCAGGTGGCCCTGTTTTTCTTTACCGCGTGAAATAAAAACAATTAATTGCACATGGAACAATTCGATACGAGTCGACGAGGGAAGATTGTATCAGTTGCGAGTCTGGAGTGGAGTACCTGATTTAAGAGGCCGATCACGTGTTTTTTTGGGATTCTTTATCTCACTTTTACTTTCTGGCTTCTGGACAACCCGTGGTTGCATGCGTCATCTCTTCTCAGCTCTATTTATCGCCCAGACGGTTCCGCATTCCCTACTGCTCGTCGATTTCATCGAGTTTTGCCAACTAACCCTCTGAAACAAGAAAAAATCCTCAGGCTGGTGGAAATATCTGTTTATTAATGTCTCATCTACTAACAATAGTATTAAGGGCACGCTGGTACCCAAGCGTCTCCTGGTCCCCCGGTTTCCGGTCACTCAATAAAAACATCGCTATCTTGACACACTGCGTTTAGAACTTTGGCTGCTTCGTGCTTACCGGAGAACGACGGTGACTTGACAGAGAGGTTCATCTCAGCAGCTTGTGTTTCCCTCGAGATTGACCCCCCGCAGGTTCTCAACAGAGGCCTACACCTCGACTAAGAGGTGCTCCAGTGGTCGAAATTGGTCGAAATTTGGGCTGTACGAAATGAGAAAAAAAACAACACCCAACTGAACGTTTGCACTTCACTTGCGGACAGCTACAGCTCCTCACAGTAAAAAACTACTGCCCTCGAAACTGAGGGATGCTTATGATAGGGTCTGTGGGGGCGTCGGGTGCGCCAGACGGCCGTACGCAGCGAGAAACGACTCACGAGGTGTTTTCCTACATTCGAAGTTGCGAGCGAGTAGCACAATAACTCGCAAAAACGCTAAAATGTTTCATTTCACGCATTGCAAGGGAGAATAGCACAATGGCCACATCACCGATGAAGAATTGACCTTTGCTCGAAGGTTGCTGTTCTCCACGCGGGTGGTATATCTCTTAGGGAGTCGTCGTCGGAGATGCTGCTGGGCGCAAAACTACGTCCCCATGATGGGTCGTTAGTTATTGGGCTCAAAAAAGTGAAAAAGAAATATTAAACTCAGGATTCTCGTATTTTTGCATCAACCATTCTACAACCACGAAATACGAACGGATCTTGGTTGCAAATCCCTCACTCTAATTCCAAGCCGTATGTATATGTTGCCGAAACGCCTACGCGCGGGTACTTGACGACGCTTTTCTGAGCGTGCTAGCGTCCCCTTTGTAGTTGCTCGGTATCTGTCTTGCTTCGTTCTCCATCCTATTTTAACTATTACTGCTGTGTGTGAAGTGGTGACCGAGGTACGGTAAGGGTAAGGGACGCAGGTGTTTCTGGCAGCTGGGAAGCAGTGCTTCGCTTTTTCTGATTTAGACCTTATTGGTGGCGAGAGCTGAGGAGGTGCTCTGGTGGAGAAGTGAGAGGTAGAGGGGAGGGACTCGACGCCCAGATATACTCGTCTCACCCCACGCCACAAGCTCTCCTAAATTCCTCTTGTCTGATGTACTCCTACAGAATTTTCCTATGGCTACCGATTGTTCTTCTGCCAATATCAGAACATCTCACTTCGTGGTCCTATCTGCGATAAGGAGCATTCCTCTCGTCTAACGGGTTATCCGCCCTAGGGAACATTCCTAAAAGAACGTTTCTCTCGACTAACGGAATATCCGCCAGGTTAATCCATTATTTGGGTTATTCTCGCATTCGTGAGACTACAACACTGCAATATATTATCTATATATATATAGCCCATGAGTACTCCACTCATATCACATTAGCCCACCCTGAATAGTCGTATATGCAGACCGCCAGATGGTCGAAGGGTGATGACAAAGTTTATCCCCAACGGCCAGGGAAAGGTGGTCGAAGATGCGGCTATTCGAAACAAAAGAAATGAGGCTATAGATCCCCCCACACCTCGTAATAAGACCCAAACACTTGGTCCCCCTGTCTCGATGTGATGGAGTCGCACATCCATCGTATGGGAACGCATATACTCGCAGACGAATCTTATATGGTTGCACGTAGCTCTTTAGGAATATATCGGTAGGCGAATCTTACATGGTTACACGTAGCTCTTTGCGATCAGCTGACATCTCTGCACCCCTCTTCAGATTGGCCCATCCTTACGCTGCTTCTACCCTACCAGGTACAGAACAAGCTGCATGATGCTCTTCTTGCTGCGCCTTTACCATATAAACAGGGCACATGTTGCCGAAATTGATCAGATTTCTGCTATTTTTGCCCCACCCCCACAGCCTATAGGATACAAACAACGGCCATTATTTCCATTTTTTTGTTTTATTTTGTTTTACTACTACTGCTCTTTACGTGCACGTTTTAACGACATCACACGGCTTTATGTTGCTGAACCTTGTCCGACGGCTGCCTGTGTGCATCTAAATTTCCCAGTTTTACGCCAGAAATAAGGTATATGCTGCACAAATATGTCCGGCTACAGCTTCTTACGTGCACGTTCCTCAGCGTCAACGATATACCGAGGCTTTATGAAAAACTAACGTTCCGTCTCTCGGTTTTAGTAGTCCCTAGTGCGCGCAGCCCTCATAGCACTCTGGCTGTATCCTTTCTGTCTCGCGTGATGTCTATCATGTTAGGACCTTCGCCACAAGACAAAGCATGGCGCCTAGCGCATATATATATATGTTTTTGAATTGTGATCACTGTCTCCTTTTTAGATTTTATCTCCTGCCGACGACGCCAGATGTGAAGTGGTGACCGAGGTACGGTAAGGGTAAGGGACGCAGGTGTTTCTGGCAGCTGGGAAGCAGTGCTTCGATTCTTCTGATTCAGATCTTCTTATCGATGGCGAGAGCTGAGGAGGTGCTCTGGTGGAGAAGTGAGAGGTAGAGGGGAGGGACTCGACGCCCAGATATACTCGTCCCACCCCACGCCACAAGCTCTCCTAAATTCCTCTTGCCTGATGTACTCCTACAGAACTTTCTTATGACTACCGATCGTTCTTCTGCTAATATAAGAACATCTCACTTCGTGGTCCTATCTGCGATAAGGAGCATTTCTCTCGTCTAACGGGTTATCCGCCCTAGGGAACATTCCTAAAAGAACGTTACTCTCGACTAACGGAATATCCGCCGGGTTAATCCACTCTTTGGGTTATTCTCGTATTCATGAGACTACAACTCTGCAACATATTATCTATATCTATAGCCCATGAGTACTCCACTTACATCACATGTGGAGACCATTTTGCAAAACTCTGACTTTTTCCAAATACACCGCTTGTTATGATCACGATCCTTGTCAATGATGTGACAAGGCACCCTGTCGTGCTGCTGTGAACTTGGTGCAATTAGTTACAGCCTATCAGCTGGAAAAGTTCACGCCAACCGACCCTACTCAAATGACGTCAACAGGTACCCCTGTTAATAGCACTGCTGTCCACTCTGAACATGAAAATTGATGTAAGAACCGTTTCGATCTGCTGTAAATATTATTAATAATACCCCAACGGTTTTTACTTTCTGGCCGGCCAGAGTCCATTATCATTTATTTTATGTAATACAGCAGTAGTAGCCCAGTTTCTGGCCGGCCAGAGTCAAATAGCATTTCGCATAGACTATATGATGTGGTCGAGTATCAGTGGGGCACCCGATTTAAGAGCCCCTCGTGCTATACGCGTGCTTGGGTGCTCTCGGTGCAGGGCATGCTCTTCTCAACGCTTCCTGCTTCTTGCGTGCATGCTCATTATTGCCTACAAGGATATTGGGCATGCTCTTCTCGTGTCCTCGTAGGGTTGAGCCCCTCGGGTCAACAGCATCATTACCCTTGTTTGGGTGGGATGTCCACAGACAAAAAGAGATAAACACACGGCGGTGGTGTGTTACTCAATTTCAACAGCACTTCCCTTGTTCGTAATCCTCTTCTCCACGCCTCCTGCTCCCTGCTTGCATACTTGTTGTGGTGTTGGTACGGCAGTATGGTACCTATACTCGTTCGCGCTCGACTGCCCTCTGCGCGGGGCACGCTCTTCTTGTGTCCTCGTATGGTTGAACCTCTCGGATGTTGTTGGTACAGTATGGGTATGGTATGGTATGTGGCACGGTGCGTTGTGGCAAGGTGTGTGGTGTGGCACGGCGGTATGTGATATCGATTGTTGATATTGTATGATGGTACGTTTTGGTGGATATATTACATGGAAAAAAACACGGTATGTGATATGGTATGTTGGTGGTATGGTATGATGGTACGGTGTGGTGGATATATTATATGGCTAAATATGGCTTGGTACTATGATATGTTTCAGTATAGAAGGTCTGTAACAGTCGAATACATCGTATGAATATAATCTCTAACGAACTAATCTATCGATTATTAGAACGAACTAATATAACTTCGAAAATATAAGAGATGCGGACAGACAGACAGACAGACAGATCTGCAATTACCAAAACAGAGACCTAGCTTTACAACTGAGATTTTTCAAAGTGAGTGATGACGAGGGAAGAAAGAGGTGAAAAAACGTTTCACCCGATGAAAAAGAACGCAAGACACGAACCGCATTTTTGTGAAGAGGGGGGAGGAAAGCTTGCTAAATAGCTATTCGAAAATATAATCCATGCGGACGGACGGACAGACGGACAGACCGACAGACAGACAGACACATTTGCGATTACCGAAACGGACTCAGTGTTACAAACTGAGAATATATGTGACCCACGGGTCTAACTTACGTACGACTATTGATCAAGAACGACGAAGATAAAACATGGGATGAAAAAAATGGATTGAAAATGGTTGGTGATCAATGAGCAGGTATGGTCGTCAAGCCGTCCCGAGCATGTAGCCTGTTGTCCCCGGTGGAGACGCACTCACGCACGTAGACCTTACGAACTGTCTGCGTGTTGCGTTCACGTTTAGGAATGCCCGAACGAGCTCGTGCCATGGCGTCGACGTCCCCTTGCTCGTTACACCTCCGCTTGCAGCAAGTTGGGCGAGGAGGATCATCGACCTCAGGGATGTCACCAGGCCCGATGGACAGGCCCGTGATGTCGCCGAACGCAGAGCCGGCGGCGATGCTGTCGATGGCGGCAAAGTCTTAAAGCTTGTCTTCATGAAACTTTCCCCCTTGTTGTACTGGCGCTTCTCTCCGCTGGGGCGGCTGAGTTCACCAGCAGCAATCACCGTCACTCGACCCTCGAGGACTTTCGCGAAACAGTCATCGAGCTGGCGCGACATAGCAGCAATAATAGGTGGGCACAAGCAAGCCGGGGGGGATTGGACGGGGGATGCTGGGTCTGGGAACCATGCCATTTTGGTCAACACAATAACAACCCTGCGCATGCATAATAATCGCAGTTGGTTTGCGGCATTGCACAATGTCTATATTATATCGTATTCAAGATTTTCGTGAAAGAGACCTCGCCAAAAATTCAACCCGTCGATGTAATAACAACGAACTTACTGCTTGGGTCAGGCAAGAATAGAAGACATTCCAAAAAGTACCCTGACAATCTGAAACAGAGAAGAGGGGACGCCCGCAGGGTGGATCCCTTTTCGAGAGAGCCTCGTTGTTGTATTGGGAGACAGTGGTTGAGTATCATTCCGTGAGCGAGATCGCAGCTCGAAAACAGCACGACAATGTACTAAAAGGCTAGGAAAAAGCAGGCCGTCCCGCCCACACCCATCGTTGGTAGCGAGGTGTGCCATCGACAACGACATCAGTTTTGTCAGTGTTTATTTTACCGGGGTACCTACTCTCTGCGACGAGGTGCCGCGTTGATTGCCAGACAACTAACGCGGGAGTAGTAACCCTGGGTGAGAGCCCCCGCTGGTCGCAGCAGGAGGCCTCATTGATCCCAAACTAACTACCTGGTACCATTTAAGCTACGGCGTGATGTTACAACAGGAACAAGATATATAACGCCTCGCATACTGGATGTTACATATACGGGCGGACACCACATAAAAAATATGTATGTGTGCACCATCTCGACGAGAAGGCAAGGCTCACCGATTTCAGGGTGAACGGAGAAAGAGGCGAGGCCGCCGCGCGGTGTTTCTCATTATTTCGTGAATGAGTGGAAGCTTCTATTCGACTTCCCTTCAACTTCCATTTGACTTCCATAACTTCCATTGAAGTTCCAAATGGAAGTCAGATGGAAGTCAAATGAGAGTTTTCGAAGTCGAATGGAAGTTTTGAAAGTCGAATGGAAGTCGAATGGAAGCTAGATGGAATTTGATGAAAGTAGTTGAAAGTGGGTTGGAAGCAGATGGAAATTTCCATGCACTTTCACGAAATTTTCTACTTTGGAAGTTAGTGGAAGCTTCCAAAGTGGAAGCAAAGTAGAAGCTTCCACGGCCATGCCCAGTGGAAGCTTGGTCGAGCTCCCACTAATTATCCATACACCCTGATATAGTTCCATCTACTCCCTCCACTTCCACCTACTTCCACCCACTTCCATCTAGCTTCCATTCGACTACAAAAACTTCCATCTGAATTCTATTTCAAGGAACTCCCATGTGCGTCCGCAGAATCTTCTGTTCACTCCCATAATCAAGCTTAACTTCCATCTACTTCCACCTACTTCTATTCAACTTCCAACTATTACGGTTAACTTCTTTAGGTTCCATTTAACTTCAATTCCCACGTAAACTTCCACGTACGTCCGTAGAAGATTCAATCCGCTCCCATAAGCAACATTAATTGCCACCTAGTTCCGTCGACTTCCCTGCTTGGCTTCCATTGAGCTCGCATGGTCTTTGATCGAGTTAAGTAGAGTAGTAGTTATGGAAGTTATATGGAAGTCTAGGGAGTTGAATGAAAGTCGATTGCAACTGGATGGAACTACATGGAAGTAGATGGAAAGTAAGATTGCATATACGAGTGGATTGGAAGCGTCTGCGCACGTATACGGAAGAAGTTTCCGTGGAAATTGGAGTCAAGTAGAGTAGAAGTTGTGGAAGTTAGATGAAAATTGTGGAACTTGAATGGTTGTCGAATGGAAGTGGACGGAAGTACGTGGAAGTAGGTGGAAGGTAAGATTGCATATGAGAATGGACGGGACAACAGAGTTCTCCATGCTGTGGATGAGTAATTTTCTGGGAATATTCTCCGTAAAAAGCGGGAAAACAATACAGGCCCTTGCTTGACTCTCCTGATCCGGACCTGATCCCACCCGGATGTGATCCCATTTGACACCCTTCTCCCACGTACAAGGTGTAGAAATAAACTTAGCTCTCCGCAGGAGCCGCCGGAGGCCGTGAGCGTAAAGCACGAACCGTAAACGGTCAGAAATCGTCGAACGGTAAAAGTGGTCTGATGCAAAAAAAAAAGGTCGCAACCCGGGAATTAAACCAGCATCAAAAACATGGTGCTGGGATCATAGACCGCGGGGCTATATCACCCTCCGCGAGCATAAAAAACATGGTGCTGGACCATAGACCGCGGAGCTATAGCACCTTCCGCTCCCCCGCTCCCCACCTCCACGTTATTTTTGGGCTATTTATGGTCGCAGTACGTATACGTACACTCATATACAGAGCAAAGGAGTATTCCCGCCGGACGCCGTGAGCGCCAAGCGCGAACCCTGAACGGTCAGAAATTGTCGGATGCAAAAAAAAAAAGTCGCAACCCGGGAATTGAAGCCAGCATCAAAAAAAACATAGATCGCGAAGCTATATCACCCTCCACCCCCCCACCACCTCACCGTCATTTTTAGACTATTTAAAGTGGCAGTACGTGTACGTACAAGAATATGCAAAGCATAGGAATATTCCTGGAAAATCATCTCCTTCTACACAGTGGTGAACCCAGCTCGGATGGAAGCGTCTGCGGACGTATATGGAAACAGTTTCCGTGGAAATTGAAGTTAAGTAGAGTAGAAGTTCTGAAAGTTAGATGGAAGTTTTGGAAGTTGAATGGAAGTCGAATGGAAGTGGGGGTGTAACTACGTGGGAGTAGGTGAAAGGTAAGGTTGCATACAGTAGTGGTTGGAATCGTCTGTGGACGTAGACGGAACTTTCCGTGGTAATACAAGTGTATTGGAAGTTTTGGAGGTTTAAAAAGAAGTGGATCGAAGTGTATGAAAGTAGGTGGGAGTAGGTGGACGTTTTCTGCGTATACTGGAGAGCATGAGAGTGAATGGTACTTCGTGCGGACGTAAATGTAAATTTCCGCAAAAATAAAAGCCAAATGGATGTACTGGAAGCTTATTGGAAAGGAATGGACGTAGGTGAAAGTCGTGCTTGATATAGGGGTGGATGGGAGCTTCTACGGACGTCGATGAAAGTTACCGCAGAAAATATATGGAAGTTTATCTTTCACGGACGTCTGTCGTGCTTACATGGAAGCTTCCATTCGGAACCTTCCACCTACTTTCATCAAAACTGCCATGTACTTCCCCTTCAGCTTCCAGCTACTTCCATTTGGCTTCCATTCAACTTCCATTTGGGAAGTCATTTTGGAAGTTGAACTTCCATTTGGAAGTCATTTGGAAGTCAAATGGAAATTTTGAAAGTTGAATGGAACTCGAACGGAAACTCCATTCTACTGCCACCCATTTACCAAATGATGAGGTGGCCCCCCGTCGCGGCGCCGGGACCAGCATTTGAGTGAGGCAGCAGGTGCGCTAGTTATAGCGCGCTTGAGCCTCGAACGGAGCTGCTTGGACGAGACGGAGAAAACATCAACAGCAGCAGCGGTGGTTGTATCAGCTCAATTCGTTGGAGCATGTGGGATATTTTTGGTTTGCGTGTCTGGTCTATATGCATACCGTATGATGCAAACCAATGTACCGTGAGCTGTAGGGGCCACCTCATCAGCAGCGGTGCCTGTATCAGCTCAATTCGTCGGAGCATGTGGGATATTTTTAATTTGCGTTTCTGGTCTATATGCATACCGTATGATGCAAACCAATGTACCGTGAGCTGTAAGACCGCACACGATCGCGATGCCCCCGTCAAACGGTCGATGGCTCCAGAGAGCCAACAGTCAGTACAGCCCTTTTAATAGGAAAAAAAAAAGCGAAGAGCCGATCCGGGACGAATGCAGATCTATATGTAGGAGTACACGATACACGTGAGACATATATGCACATACCAGGTACCTACTACTACTGCAGTACGCGCTCGCGCACCTTGCTGTCGGGTGGCTAACGAAATATAACTACCATTAATACAAGCAGTACCTGGTATTATTTATGCCGTTACATACTCATGTCTCGTTATTCCGCGCCTGATATGACATCTACTGGAGAGTTTCCGAGTCGCCATCTTTGCTTTTAATTGGTGTCGTGATCGCCAAACGTGGTTACGCGAAATTACAGCACAGCACGCCGGCCACTGACCGTATCCACGTAGATGATCATCTTACATTCATGCTATGAACAGTAGTAATGGTTGACTGCCGTGTGTGTGATCAAAGTCATGTGCAAGCGAACCTCGATTGATTGTATGCTAGCGATGTTATAATTATACATGTCAGCAAGCGACACAGCCGTGAAGTATAGTACAGCGCATTGCACAATAGGCACGCACGAACCGAACCGCGAAGGAAACAGTTCAACGTCTTTCCCTCCCCCCCGCCCTCCTCCTCCTCCTGCCATAACTCATTTAGCACATGATAAGCAATGTCCCCGCGGCCGCCATTGTATACAGCAGAACACGCCACGTCCCACATGCCCGGGCAAGCCCGACTGCTGGGCTACAGCATAGTAATAACTGCGACATTGTCAACGCGTACCGTACATAATAACACGCAATAGAACACAACCCACTCTTGGGATGGAGTTCCTAGCCGATTTTCTCTATACCGTGGGGGGGGGGCACACCCAACGAAAAGGGCGGGGCTACAACAAGAACTCGCCATGATATTTTGATATTTCCATATATAGACGCATCGCTTCTGCGTTTCTTTTGCACTCCTTTGTCGAAAAACTTGACCTGGAAACTCGGCCGACGGGTGTGTGATCTTATCATCTTAAGTATTGTGTGATATACGCGTGGCGATAGTGCCGAGTCTATGTCAAAGGGTGACTCCCTCAAGCGCTGCGGGCAGCCACCTGGGCTGGTCACATCGGAGCCGTGCACAATTTCCTCGATGCCTCTCCATTAAAAAACACCTGTGGTATATACCTGGAACAAAAAGCCTGGTGTGCCGCTCCAACCACGGATGCCTTCGAAAGCGCTGTGTATCATGGTCACGCTATGATAACTTCCGAACAACAGCTGCACAGCAGCAGCGTGGAGCTAACAACAGCCAAAATGCGTCAAAGGTCCAAATTTGCCATAACAGCTCCTACACTGACGCATCTCTCTCTCCTCAGAGGCTGTGCGTGATGGACTGCAACAGTTATTCCTCGGCCCCCGTCCCCTCCAGCACCGTGCGCCTACTACCCCGGGTGGGTTGACCGCCACTTCTGCCTACAGTACGGGACAGCTATTAATCCTATACAATAAGATGAAAACTGACAAAGCGAGCACTACCGAAAAAACACCAGGCTGAAATTTACAGGAAAACAACCATACACTCGGGAGTACTTAAACTGAAGCCAGTGTACCCTGGAACGCTCCCATTCTACAATAAGAAACCCAGCCTGGATCAGCTCTCTTACTTCTTCCTATCAATAGGTGTCCTGTACTGCATGCGCCGCGTCACCCCCCGCACAACCACCGTCTACACTAGTAGTTGTAGTATAGGACTAGTAGTAGTGGTAGTCCAGGAAGCAACTATTAATATCACAAACAGCAGTGCATGCATACGATCTGCAAATGGATCAAGCCTCATCGGAGCTGCGCACTTCTGCACGGAGGGGGGGATCCGTGGGCACACAGAGCACAGAGAATCGAAAGCCTGGAATTATCAGCGTAGGAAACTACAGAAATGGAGTCACTTTCCAAAAGCGACTCCACGCTTACTGTAGCTACTGTATTAATACACACTCAGACTATTGCTACAACAGCAGTTCGTCGTGCTCGCCACAAGGAACAAGCACTCTCTAATGAGCTAGGGGTAAAAGTTACCAACTACAATGCGCTGGTCCGGAGTGTTGCCCGATCCCCTTGCCACCGCCGTCACGAGCATCGGAATAACCGACTATAATTCAGCCACGCTGCCTCTCCTCCAGTTCGGTTCGTGGCCACAAAAACGACAAGGAAAGAAAGCACAGTGACTAATAACGACGTACGGTGAGGCTCGCTGTTCAAGAAGAACGGGGTCCATACCCTCAGGCCGGCGCTGGGACGAAACAGCAAAGCGTCGCACTACTGTAGGAAAAAAGCGAAACGAAAAACATCTCGAAATATACCTGGTATATATTGTTATAACTGAAGCACATCTCGAATCAGCTAGACCTAACGTCGGCAACCCTTAACCATCGCTCATATCGTCTGCTGGCCATGAAATAAGCTACCAAATCCCACAACTATAGCTATTAATATTGTAGTCGTAAAGCAATAAGTATGCCACAGGCCCAAGGGGTGACGCATGTTGAAGACAACCGCTGACCGCACCACAAAACTAAACGAAACCAGGTGTGAAAACAAGTGCGGAAAGTAGACTGTTTACTCTGGTGCGCGACGAACTGGGGAGGGAGAAGCAGCGCCCGCCATGTGACCCCGGATCTAAGCCCAGAAAGGGAGGGAGCTGGAGAACTTGAGAAAATGTATTATATGGAATGAAAAAAAAATAGGCGTCGCTTCCGAATCTCTCCTGCACGAAACCACACTATGATACAAGCCATTCGGCCCCCGCTCCGTTCTGTTCTTCTTGGTAGATGTCTCCCTGCTCTTCTCCCATAGCAGTACAATCGGGCCAAAACGCCATTGTACGTATGTACCTGGTATCATATATAATGCGTAACACCTTCTTTCTCCATACGTGCTGGTCCTGAAAAAAACAAAATAGTCGCGCGAGGAGGGCTCAAGTCAACCAGCCTACGGGGCTGGCGCACCAGAATTCGAGTCGTTCCCACCGCCGACAGTCGCGGGCACCTTCATGCAGCGGCAAAGGAACATCGCAGTACAGAGGGTATCGAGCGGAGGGGGGGCGGGGGGTCAAGAGTTGAGCGAGATACCGATTGAGCATGGCTGACTGCAGCACGTCATACACGGAGCCCTGTTACTTTGGCAATACGTACTGTAAGTGGCATGTTCTACTGAGAGCTCGGCCCAACATGCTTTGACCAGGGGTCTCAGAGTAGACCTGCTTTCCCCCCTAGGCTACCTCTCGCGCCTGCCTTGTATTGACTTGAACTGATTGTCCCGTATGAATACGGTCTGAGGTAATGTCACCTATCGTCGGCTAGCTTCTAGCTCTGCCGATCAATCATACTACGCTACAAATCGGCAGAAGCTACCGCTGCACAGTGTGAGGCTCTTGGACTCGTCTGCCGGGTCTGCGGCTCTGCACCCCGCAGCTATAGCACATACCGCAGCAGCAGCAGCAGCAAATTACGCGCGCCCCCAAAATGTGTGACGCCAATACTAGAGCTTCTTCTGAGGATTACTGCTCTGCTCTGCTCTGCTCAAGGAAAACGCCGAGAGCACGCCCGGTAGAATCTTGGTACTACTGTATGTTCATCCCACCTCCATTCCAGAGCACTCGCACTGGCCGCCGCCACGAAGAAGGGAGGCCAACTGCTCGTTGCACGTCACGATCTCCTTCTCTTGGGAAACCATCCAGGCCGCCATCTTGTCCAGCTGCTCCTGAGTACGCTCAAGCCTCTCCGTCACGATATCAAGGCGGACTAGGCGCTCGCTACCGCGGACTTTGCACGCGTCCAAGTCGTCCATGACCTGTTGTGTGCGGTCAAAAGCGTGGTGCAGTGCAGTGCAGTGCAGTGCGGCGCGTGGTGCGAACCAAGAGGACGGCGGCGAATACAAAGGGAGGTGGTAAAGGGTGTTACTGTGCTGTAGACCGGCGTCCCCGGTGGCTTGGTAGGTGGTCCGCGTGCCTATCATGATCAATTTCGTGGGTTCAAGTCTCACCGAGTGCATGCTCGTAGGGGCTTTTTCTTGCATAAAAGAGATTGATTAGCGGAAAGCGCGAGAGCGTGAGTTAGCTACATTCGATGAAAATCGACGAGCAGTGGGAATGCTGAACCCTATGCGCGATAAAAAATGAAGGCACGTACCGGGGGGAAGAAGGGACGACACCTGTGACCACGGCTTGTCCAGAAGAGCGTCGAGGGTAAAACCTCTTACGAATTAGGCTGGAAAGTGAAAGTGATGAGTCAAAAGATGTTGGACCCACGAGAGAGAGGATGCCCAACAGGAGACGCCGACATGCGGCACCATGGTCAGATCAGAAGAGTTAACAGACTTGGAAGCTCAAGCCCCTTTGCCGCTGATGTTGCAGACCTCGACGCACACCACCCGTCACACGCTCATGACGCTTCAATTCGCGCGCCAAAACCTCTATCGCAGATGTGCCGGAAGCAACAACAGACGCCCGCCCCCCACCTCGAATTGTTAAGGGTCGCACGTGTCAACATACTGCTGTACAACAATGCCCCCACCTACTCCACTCAGCGTTTTTCTGCCCTGTCGGAAATAGAATAGCACCCCTTTCACGGAAAGGTACAAGGCAGGAATGTCATACGCCCCCCCCCCCCCCCATCCCTTCGGACTCCAGTCTTCCCCTTGTGCCCGCCCACCTTCAGTCGCTCAAGGCGCCATTCCCGCTGCGCTTTCTCGCCTGTCGAGTCAAAATGCTTGCGCTGCTTCATCTCCGTCTCCTCGGCGGCTTGCAGCTTCACTTTCATCAGATCGCGCTCCTCGTTGGCCTTCTGCTTTGCTCGTTCCGCTTCGTGTACCTCAGAACGGACGGCTTCGATCTCGATTTGTGCGGCCTCTGCTGCCGTGACCGCCGCGGCGGTCGCGTTGCGCTGTACTTCCAGAAACTTATTTCGGACGTCAGCCAGCTCCGCAGACACACCATTCATTGCCTCCATGTGCTCCGAGGACAACGCGGCAAGAAGCTTCTCGTGATTTCTGGTCATAGACCGCGTAACATCGCGTGTTTCCACGTGGACGGCTTCGATATTGGCGTTGGCTGCCTCTACCGCCATGTCCGCTGCGGTCGTCTCATCGCGCTGGTCAGCCAGGAGCTGTTCCACGTGGGCTAGCTCCGAAGCGACGTCCGCTGCCTTTTTGGCCGAGCTTTCCTGCTTCTTTTTCGCCATGTCAAGTGCAGAACGGAGCTCCGTGTCTTGCTTCGCTGCTGCCTGACGGGCAAGGTCCGCCTCGGAGCGGATGTTGGAATTCGCCGCCTCCGCCGCCTTCACCCCCTCCTTTTCCTCAGACAGCTCTGCCTGCAGATTTAAGATGGTCGCCTCGTGCTGGGTAATCGTCTGGTGCTGGGCGCTGAAATCCCTCTGGAAGGATCGAGTGGGGCATCGGACGGATGCATTAGCAGATATGCAGCAAGGGTAAATGAAAAGGCGGGAGGCAGCAGAAGCAGCACTTAATGTAGTCGAGGTCACAGATAATTTCAGCAAAGAAAACACGCGCGACAGACAGATGCTGTTCAGCTATTAATAGCAAAAACGTCGAAGTTGACTGACGAGCTGCAGTCACGAACTCATATGCAGAGCATATACGTGTGTCAGAAAATCAAACGAAGACACCGGACGAGTACGAAGTAAAACTGATACTCACGTAAACATATAAAACGTGCTGAAATGGCCAATATCTATCATCGAAGATATCGTTGTCTTGAATTTCCTGGTTTCCTCGGGGGAGAGGGGGTTCTGAAAGAAGAATGCTATTGATAGAAGCTTTCCTGGTTCTTTTCCTGTTTTTCCTCGACAAAAAAAAAAGAGGAAAATCAGATGAAAAGATCTTCGATAATGACCCTTCGCCATAAAATCGATAAATAGTTAAAGAACATGACACAGCAGAGCATAACAAATAATGTGGAATGAAGTAAGCGAACGTACAACACTTCACGCTGGCAGGACCTACAGTAATACTGCAAGTATTCGGCCGCCTAGCCTCATTCCCACACTCCAACAGCAATGACAGAGTCGTTAAATTATTTTCCGATTTCCGGTATACTGCTGTACGCAAAAACGGTCAACAAACGTGCGAAATAAAACAGAACGAAAATAACGGTAACCGGACCTGTAGTCTACAGTATAAAACATCTATATCGTATGCTCCAACAACCACTGCAGCAGCGGTGTTGATCACTTGCGATACCTCGTACGTACACAATTTACTTTACAGGCAGAAGGAACACAGCCCATCACCGCACAAGATTTGAAACTGGACATATTGCGTAAAAAGTATATATCATGAAGCAGCACAGAGAGCAACGCGTGAACAGCAAAGCTCACCCCCACTTCCGCGATCGTGCGTCCAAGGTGTGTGAGCAGCAGCTTCGGGGCGCGCCTGCAGGACCAAACACAGGAAACATGCCGGGAATTGTTGCGGTGCCGTAAGCGAGTCACAATAGGAAAACTGGTGCGTGTGTGTTATCATAGAAGCGTAGGCTGACGATGCCCGATCCAGCCATCGGCGCGTACACAAGACGTGGAAGTTGCGTACCTGGCATTATTATCGCTTCCCACGGAGGGGATGATGGGAGTTTGGGGGGGGGGGGGGGGGGGGGGGGGGGTCGTACTCATTTGTTGCTTGCCTTAGTCATTTGACCATTGACTACGCATCCCTTTCGAGACGGAGCACCGTTTCTACTCCTAATAGAGACACCTCCAACAATTGGGCGCTCATCACGTTGTTTCCACATAATACATAGTTTTTTTTGTTAATCTTATCCCCTTCGTGTTTGGCCGCCTGTGGCCACCATCTATCTCCTAGGATAGCGATCGTTTTCTAGCGGCTATCTAGTACGTCAAACTCCTCCATGTCACATTCGTCTATTTTCCTCACCTCCTCATCTGACACATCCCGTTCCTCTTTGTACATTTCACATTGGTTGGGGGAGGGGAAAGTTAGTGATCGATTGTGGTCACCTTCCCCAGTCTCAATACATCGGGAGTGCGACAGAAGGAGCACAGTAAGTAGCAGCACGACGATCTAGGGACAGGTTACCGTGATGTGCATGCAACAGTTTGCACCAAGCCTTGTTTTTCGTTTTTTTCCCCTTTTTTTTGTTTTCTCCGCCATTCTTTTCTCTCTCCCTACTCACAGTCGTAACTCAGATCCGAGGTCGCATAGCAGGCTCTTCTTCCCCCCCTCCCCACTGTTGTATGACAGGACCCGCCTTGCATTTTTGTCACGAGAAGGGTTCAGCACTTTCTTCCGACTACTGTCATACCAGGTATACACGATGCGTAGCTTACTGTAGCACTGCCGCCGCCACGCATACTATTCTACCCGGCATTACAGAAGTAAATAGTTTACCGCCACGGCACGCCGACCAAAACAGGTCACCGCTACGTATTGCGCCGGCACAGCGGTACACAGCCAAAACCTCCTTCCACCCTCCGGCTCCACAATTTCAAGTTCTGTTGCCATCACAACTACTGCTGTACAGCAGCTATCCCTCTCTGTGTATCATACGCAGAGTAGCAGTATACCACCGTTTATATACAGTATAGAACGCGGGTGATAAACTACCACCCCCCCCCCCCCCCCCCCCCCTCCTGGGGCGAATTTCCGAGACGATGAGTTCTCCAAACCATGCTTTAACGGGGGACACACACGGCGAAAAAGGGTGATGGCTTCGGAAACATCTCGATGAGGTTATTTCCATCGGCGCATTGCTCTCGGAGTTTGCACCTTTTCCCTATTGTCGACAGAATCAGCCTCTAAATTCGTCCGAGGGGGTGGGTGTGTTGTCCTACTACAGTAATATCACACCTGTGATATATGATGCCTGATACCTGGTAGTGTGTTAAACGGTACCGGGGTATATTAATAGTAGCATTGTAATCATAGTGTACATACTACTCTGTCGCGGCCGTCTACATCGTCCGGTCGCTCGTTGTTTTGGTGGCGGTCTTAGGCCACCTTCCTTCGTCCATCGCGCGCGGTCACCCCCGATCGCCCGCTCGTTCGCTTCTTCCCTCGGTCGTTCTCGTTATTGTGATTATTGTTACCAGTTTAGAATTTGTACAACAGTAGTAGACTATCAATAACCCTGGTCTAGTGCAGACTACCTGCATGAGGCCAGGACTATTTCCTTGTTGTAGTTCTTCTTTAGGTACGACCAGGTCTCGTCGACTTCCTTGCCGACGAAGCCCCGGTGCGTCGCGAGCTCGGCGAAGAACTGCAATGTCGTAGCCGTGGAGTGACCTGGCGAGGCTTCCCGCAGGAGCTTGGACATTATCGCCTTGATGTGTGCACCCTCCTGCAACGTCAAGCCGGGTATAATACGATCAACATTATTGTGAGATTATTTGACGATTCGCTTCTTTCTTGAGGTATCTATCACGTGTGTGTACTATACGTGCGTCCCATTAATATCTTCCTGTTTTCGTTACAGGTTAGTTTTGCAACTGATACTATTAATATTAATTTGATAAAGGGCTGGTATACCTACCGGTATACATACAACACCAGGGCATAGATATATTTCCTCGTTCCCTTGCATAATGACATGGCTGCAGCGCACGCTTTACGTTAGATCGTACCAGTACTGATGATCTTACATGTATGTCTCCCTCTTTCGTCACGTTTAATTAATCCACGCTGCAGTAGCTCAAGTCTTTAATTAACCACAGCAGTAGTTGTATCCACCACTATCCCTGTGTTACACTATCGTCTCCCTCTTTTGTCGAAATTAGTTCATCCACACAATTAACTGTCTGTAGCTCAAGTCATTCGATCATTTATTTCATCCGCCCCTATCTCTGGAGACGATGTGGAGCTTCTTCCATCGGGACGTCAGGCGTTTTTTTAGCGTGTTTTCTGACAGCGGGCTAGGTCTAAGGGAGGTGACCATCCTCGCAAGGGAACACACCATCATCATCATCATCATCATCGTCGCATCATCATCATCCTCATCATCACTATCCTCATCATCATCATCCTCATCATCACCATCCTCATCATCACCATCCTCAGTATCATCAGCACCATCAGTATCGTCATCGTCATCATCATCACCATCTACATAGATAGACCCCCTGAAAGACCCGTTAAAAAAAAAGGAATGACCGAACGGGGGTATACTCCCGCCTTTTTCAGTCAAACGGGGGGGTTTAGACGAAACACGTCTGCCTGCGGGACGTGCCCGCGCGTGTCCCAACCTGCCTCAAACTGAATTGTGACGCGCTGGCAAGACGCCCACAGCCCATCCATGGAGAGCACGCACACCGTTCTTCGTTTTTTTATTTCGGGTACGTTGTCGGTGCTGCCGGCACACCGTGGCACCGCAGTGGCGCAGGAGATGCACACAATTATCCCCTTGGGGGGATACGCCCTCTCCTTTTCACACCAAAATTGTAAAATACTGTATTACGTATTGCACATGTTTTGAGTGGCAGTTCCCTCCCCGTTTGACCGAAAATATATGCCCACGGTATGATGTTCCGCACATGAAAAATACAGGATCTATTCTGACAAAAAGTAGTGATACGTAAAAAAAGTGAACCAGATTCTTTCAAGTCAACATCGTACCTAGAGCAGTAAAGGATGCTATTAATAAACGCTCAACAGACCTCGATGTCCCTTTTTTTGTTCTTGATTTTTCCCGTCCCATTTATCATCTTCGCCCCTTCTGTTCTCTAGTTCTTTCTATCAATAGTGGTAACTTATATCCGGGGTCACAGAACAGGCTCTTTCTCTCTCCGTCCTCCCTCCCCCTCCCTCCCTCCCTCCCTCCCTCCCCACTACGGGCTTTTGCGTTGCATTTTTATCGCGAAAAGGCTTCCGCCCTTTCTTCCATCGTCGACTCGCATCGAATTGGGTCTGTCAGAATAGATTCACGGCCGGTGTAAATATCATAATTTTAATTTCGGCCAAAGGGTGAGAGGGGAATGCCACTGAAGAAGGGATCATACAGCAGCAGCAGCAGCAGCAGAAAAGTGGTGTGCCCATTTCAAGACCGTCCGGTTTAAGGCTGTTAAGAAACAGAGTAGTAGATACCGGAACAAACGCCTATTTATTAAGAGTAGAGATAGGACCACCGGGTGAACCGGCTTGTCGCGGAAGAAAACTACTACTTGGAATTACAGCACAGCAGTCGTACGGGATCCTTTTCTCAGTAGTATGTGTAGTAAAACATAAGATCATACTGAATGAGGTATTAGAGATAAGACCACGTTTTTGGGCTTGTCACGGGGTGCACTAAAATGGGTACGCCACTACTACTTTTTCTACTGCTCACTATTTGAATACTATTAATACTGTTTGTAAAATAATCTGGACTGCTGTACGTATAGACTTGAGAGTCGGGAGGGAGGGCAGTACGTCCAGGATTGGCCCACGAAGCAGCCCGGGTTCCAGGAGTACATGCCGTCGCGGTAGTGCATACCGGTACAGCAGTACATAGCAGTACATAGCCTACGAGTGGGTAGGGTGTGTGTCCGAAGTGCAACGTGAGGAGGTGTGCACACGACACGCGCGCAGCACCCAATACCGCAATACTGCTGCTGCTGGTGCTGTACCGTGCCACTGCTGGGGGTAGGCTGCTGTGTAACACGCAAGATAACACACGCACTCCCTGCTAGTAGGACGATCTTCAAAGCTGATTATCTCCACAACATGGATAGAGCGCAAACGAACGCCGAGGGGCAACGCGTTTGTCTATGGAAAAATTCGATGACATCTTCCCCAGTGCCCGCATTATCGTTGGGTGCATTGCCCCCCTTCGCTTTTTTAGGAGAAAATCGGCTCTGAAATTTGTCCAATGTGGGGTGTGTTGTCTTACAGTAAGTGTTACCAATAGACGTACGGCGCATATATACACGCATGTTCGTTCTACCCCTCGACATCCAGCACACCCAGTGTCCGTGCCGAATCTGCAATCCTGCTTGAAGAGATACAAGCTCTGCTGTGGCACATCTGTCAGAAAATATCTACGTCGTTATGGAGTAGGCAGAGTAGACAATGCAATGCCATGTCCAACGTACTGGATACGACTATAACTGCTGTTGTCACGAGCTCGTTCTTCTTTTGCGTGAATATTATGATAGGACCACAAGTGCCCGTTTCTTAGGTCCCTCCGTAAAGAAATGAGGGAGAAAAAAAAAAAAAAAGGAAAGTCATCAGGGGGCAAAACAAAACAGGTTGGGAAACCGAAGGAAAACATGAAAATCAGGAAAATTACGTACGTAGGACAAGAAGTCATCCAATAACATAGGACTTGCCTTGACGAAGTGATTTCTCCCGGCGGTGAGGTGCTTCGCGAAGGACACTCCTGGTTGTTGTTCCTCGAGCGTAAATATTTCCCTCGCCACCGCTTCCTCCAAGATGCTGCCCTCGTTTTGCTATGAACATCGAAGCGCCGCGAAAGCAACGCACAGCGGGCAGCAGATCGATCCATCCATCTGTCGTTCAACGCCTCATCCTCCAGAAAAAATGTCTCTATTTGGCTCACAATGTCTTGGTCTCTACCACTACTATACTGCTGTGTATCAGGCATATCTCAGGAACACATTACGCGCGCAGGCACGCACCCAATACATCCACGTACGTGACCAACCCTGTGCCACGCGGCAAACCCTAACAGGCATATGGAGCCTCTTGAAGAAAGCAAAAATGCTGATGTGTGCTCGTGTTTACCGCTGGGGAGTGGATAGTAGTGTCATTTGTCATTTTTGTCATTTCGATTTGCTTCGTACTGCTTGGTACTGGTATTTTCTAGCCATGAAAAAGAAAATGAAATACACATAGAAAAAATACATACAAATGAAACGCGCCAGACTCTGCCAGAGTCACTTTTGATTGGTCCACAGGGCCGTGGAGCCCGTTAGACGATTTCAAACAGCATTTTGTACGTAAAACCAACCATGTGGAGCATGGTCGATCGTATATCGTGGGAGGGAAGGACCATGGGTGATGGGATGATATCATACCAAAAGTACATACCATATCATACCGGTACATGGTGTAGGGTATTGCATGGCACACGCGCAGACAAGCCCGCGAAAGCAGACATCAGATACATAGATGATCAGAAAAGAAAGACTCTGCCGCCACACCTAAATATCCGGCTCATATGCTTCCATCCCCAACACGAAAAATAGGCGCGAAAGTCCGCATACACAAACATGGGCATTCGTATCGACGGCAGTGTATACTGTATTAATAGTCACCTAAAACGAGAGAACACAAGACAGAAGATGTGATCATGTCAACTCCCGACTGAGACTCGTCTTCTTCCATTCATTGTTGCTCTCTCTCGCCCAACCTTCCTCGTACTGTATAGTGTGACCGCAGCCAACTACGTATGCTGAATGCTGAGGGGTTTGCATCGGGAACAAGGAGCATCTACCCGCGATACAGTGATCTCTAACACCCGATGCAGGCTCACCAAGTTGTAAGAGTCTTGTGTTGGCGCGTGCATGCAGCCTGTGGGATGACAACGAAAGAGCGGCACAAGCCCCACCGTCGTCCCGTATCCTCTCAGTGCCATGAACGATCCTGCCGGGCACTGAGCGGAGAAGCGCTCGGTCCAGTCAGAGGCGCACGCACCCGTCTGCAGCGCAACCTGCTGGTCTGCGGCCCGTGCAATGATGCTCTCTTTCGAAATCACTGATGACGCCTTTGGGGCGGACGCTGGGGGGTAGATGCTCGAGTCGTAGCCGATGCCGAAATGACGAAACATTTGCCCATGAGCGCCCCCCAGGACCACGGCCATCAGGAAAGCAAACTTCACCACAAGACGCCCCATGTTTGTCGGAGACTCCTTCGTCGTACAGCTAGATGGATACCGTCGCCGATCTTTATGTTTGCCCCTGTTTCTAGGAGATGCTAACGGGCATTTGCGGCGCGGTCTGTGTCGGCTGTGGTGAGATTGACTTCCTCTAGCAATTAGTATGGACAGTTTAGTTTCATTGAGAATCAGTATGTGAAGAAGGGTTTCAGTAGAAATTATTAGGATGTTCACATAGGGGATTTATAGTTTAGGCTGATATGAGAGCTTTCCGAATTGCCTCTTGAGAGCTTCAACTGTGTACTCTAAACGGCTCATATACAGGAAGGGTATTATTGAGTAGGTGAGAGCATGGGAGATCTAGGAAAAGGAGACTGTTACAGCAGTAAACCAATCAACAGCAGTGAATTGGATGAGACTTACGTTGAGTAAGATGAGAAATCAGGATGAGTTATTGGGCAAAATGATAGGTAAAATAGTGAGAACGTACCAAAGAGAGACTAGAGAGAGTAACTGGGTTCTTCCAAGAAACAGTAACTTGGAAGGAGCGTTGGATCAACTGCTACCCTGAGCGGACAAGCTATTGTAGGGTCCCAGAGAGGTAGCAGTGGAGAGGAGGACAGAGAAGCAAGGAGGATCACACGCCACATCGGCTCAGTCCACATCTTCCCTCTCTCTCAGCCAGCAGACGAGACAGTTAATAAAAGACATCAAAAAGGATTCCTTGACTTGAGCTACTGCATCTACACATCGAACCAGCAATCAGTTCAGTGGCAACCATCTTCAAGAGTGCCAACATCTCAATCCCTATCAGTGGCGTCGTCGACATTTCCGTGTTCTTCTAAGCTCTTACGGATTCTTACGATGTCTTCTCCTTCTGGTAAGCGGAGTTTCGAGGGAAGAAAGGGGGAGGTGGTGGGTGTACCAGGTTCCCCCGTTGGTCGTACCCGCGCGCAGACCCGCGCGGTGAGAGACGCGCTGCGTAAGCCCGTCTCAGATGAGCCTAGTCCCACGGAGGCTCATCAGAAAGTAGCAACAGTCGGATTTAAGGGGTCAAGTCCCCGCGTGAGTCCCGCTGAGAGAGTCCGTCTGCCTCAGTTAGAGAAGCAGCCGTTGGTCGGTAGGAGCCGTCCTAAGTCATTCCGCCTGACCGATTCAGTCCCTCCCCGTCGCGCTCAGCCTATACGTGTAGCTTCAGAGAATGACATCCCCTCGCGGTTGAGTAGAGCTACGCCAGCTGCGGTCATGCAGGCGCTACAGAATTTGGTGGTGCCTGCGGGTACTCCATTCAGTACATATTTGTCAGAACTACGATTGTTAGTAGGGAATGTGCGGTGTGTAGGTCATGTGGCACCGGAAGATGGTACGCTTCAAATAGCAATTAAAACAGGGATGGATGACCAGTTTGCTGGGTTGAGTGCCCAGATTTTTGCGGGAAGAAATCTGAGAGCGGTGCCGTTTGATAGCACCGATGAACTCATGGGGTCTCTGGAAGATTTAGCCCTAAATCAGACCCGTGCAACGGAGCCTGGTAGGTTATCTGGTAGTATTCAAACGCGTTCGAAGACTTATAATCAGGCGTTTCGTAGTAGACAGTTTGGAGGCGTAATGACGGTCGAAGAAAAATTTGAGGATGAGGCAGAAGAATTTAGTAAAGTGTACCAAATAATGAGAGAGAAAGGTGGCTTCGGAAAAAATAATAAAGATCCTCCATTTTATGTTTCGTTCAAAACCCGAGAGGAGAGGGATGCTGCCCGCAGATTATATGGGAACCTCTGCCTCAATTGCGGGAAAGAGAACCACTTTGCCAGAGATTGTCCTGAAACATTTATTAATCATTCCGCATTAATTCACCCCGCTGTAGCTGATGGCACTCCAGAGGAAGCAGAGAGGCGATGGCGCCGTTGGCAACACAGGTTGCGCCAGTGGGCCCAAACGCGTGCCGACAGAAATAATCGAAATTCATGAGGACGCATCGGTAGGTTGGCCCACTTGCCGGTAGCATCGCGGCCGTTCTTCCCTTCGCAGAAAACCACAGGGGGAGCTTATACGGATAAAAAGGTCGGTGGTGGCAGAACCATGACCAACAGAGAAGAAGAAAGTTCGGCCAGTTCTGCGTCGCACACCGCAGGTTTGGGCCAAGAGGCAGGATGCCATCTGCCTGTGAACGGTAAGAGTGGTAGGGAAATAAATTGTCGCCTTCTAGGAAGTGATGGAAGTAATTACCCCGGACCACCGTTGAGCGTATGTTCTTTATCTCCACTCTGCACACTTCCCGTTATTGATAGTAGCAGCGAAATAACGAGATCTGACCGTCCGAGCCGTATAAAAAACCGGATTAGGCCCCTGGATGAAATGCGAGTTCGAAGCGGCAAGAATAAGCCGAGTGTAGCAGTCAATGGTTATACCGTGTCCGAGTCAATATCCAATACTGTAGGGGATAATTGCGCACCCCCTTCGGCTGATCAACCGAAGTTTGAAATAACCCCCGAGAAGGACAAAAGCGCAAGGGGAGTTATAGGAAGGAAATCTAGGAGGCAAGTACAAGTTTGGTGTTACCCAGGTAAAGGAACACCTAATGCCCCTAGGCCAGCCCTGGCTGCACCAACATTAGTTGGAATAACGCCGGCTGGTAAGAATGAAATGCAGAACCTGGAAATGCGTATGAATCGTGATAATGTTCCAACAGTTCCATTACTGAGAGTAGTATAACTGAAAATCAATGCGAGTTACAACCGTTTCCAGAGAGGGTCGGTACCGTTAATGCATCTGACAAAAACTCGATTAATTTTCCCGCTAAAATGGTAAATGGTATACAGCGAAGTGTAGTTTTGATGCAAGTAATATGAAAGAATTTCCTTGCCCGGATAAAGTCTACGACCGTATTCACACTTTAGATTCATCGACGAGAAAAACTCTTTATAAGCCCACTTCTGTTTTCCCTCCCGATCGCGTTTTGCTGCAACCCGGAGAACGTGCCGATTACTTATCGGAGTTTACACGAGCGGTTAGCGGTGAAGTAATACTGGATAGAAGAGATCATTCGGCGAGAGTTCAACTGTTCGCGGGTACCAAGGCTTTGAAGACCCACGCGTGCAAGGCATTATTGGATACAGGGAGCCCAGCATCTTTCATACAGGAGAAGGTGTGGCTCAGAATGCTTGCGCGTAGTGCAGCCTCGAAGGATGCATTGAAACAAGTGGAAAAGAAAACTTGGGGAGGTTTCCATGGGGTACCGTTACAAACCTCTTACCAAGTAAGACTGAACATTTATCTCGGAAGTAAGGAAAACAGTAATCGTAGATCAGGTCCTCCCCAATCTGTATGTTTAGCGGTACATGCATATGTGGTACCAAATGAAACGATGAAAACCGCAATTTTATTAGGCAGGGACAGTTGGAGATGTTTCCCGATTCGGAAGTACCATGACACGAGTGCATCAACAACAGTAGTCACTTTTGAAACTCAAACCGGCTCTGAAGCCGACGATAAACGTTTCACGCAATGGATAAACACCGCAGTAGGCATGATAGAAAATACCGGCAGTACCCAAGTAGTAGTCCGGATTGCCAGTCATAAGTATCGTTTACCTGATGCTATGTCCTGGGTAAAAATATGCCTTACTAATATTGATGGTACCCCTGCCACACAAGGCCAGTATTATATCCGTTTTGGACCAAATTGGTTTCCCCAGGAAGCAATTGTTGAGGCAGGCATCTCTGAAATTCCGTTGCAGCGACTGAATTCTGATGGTTTTTATGTACAACGAGGTATGCGTTTGGGAATAGGTGGTGAAAGATTGGAGATGTGCAAATTAGATAGCGCAGAAATTATTCGAAACGAAAACCTGAATGTAAATTCCGTTGAAGAAGACGGTAATTTAAAAAAATCGAATAATGAACCACCTGCTACTGTGTTATCTACTTTAAATCAGTCTCAAAGAGAAGCATTTTTACGGCTATGGGACAACATTCCTGTACACTTGCAAGCGATTCATTTTGATTTCGAAGAGAGTCTTTGGACCGAAACTGACATAGATGATCTTGGAAATTTACTTAGCAAGTACGCTCATCGATTTTCGAAACATAGCACTGATCTGGGGCATGTCACTGTAGACCCATTTCGCATTATTCTACGGAAAGATGCACAACCGGTAAAACAGAGACCGTATCGTCATTCTCCAGTATTAGCTGCAAAAGTACAGACGGAAATCGATAAACTAGTCCTAGCAGGAATTTTGAGACGATCATATTCAAATTGGTCGAGTCCATTGGTTGTGATCGCCAAAGCCGATGGTCGTATCCGTTTAACATGTAACTACAAAAGAGTGAATGCACAATCAATCATCCCTGTAATGCCACTACCAACTGTAGATGATTTATTGTCTGACCTAGGTGGAGCAAAAGTTTTTAGTAGTTTGGATTTGGTAAGCGGATTTTTCCAGTGTTCTATCCACCAAGATTCCATTCCACTGACAGCTGTTTGTACACAAGCTGGGAATTATGAGTGGACAGTGATGCCGATGGGTTTAGCATCCAGTCCAGGATGGTTTCAATCGATTATGTTACGCGTATGTGATGGTCTGAAGCGTGTGCGCCTTTTTATTGACGATATTGTATGTTTTTCAGCAAACGGTGCAGAACATGTGTGTGACCTTGAGAGATTTTTTGAAAGACTAACAATGTTTAATTTGAAACTGGCGCCTAAGAAGGCACATTTGGGCGTACGCACGATTAAATTTTTGGGTCACCGTGTCACAGCTCAGGGAGTAGAGCCAGACCCAGAAAAAGTTGAAGCAATGACTAAGCTACCAATGCCTTCGAATATCAGTCAACTGAGGTCACTATTAGGAGCATTGTCATACTACCGGAAATTTTTGCCACAGATGTCAACTGTTACTCGACCATTGAACAACCTTTTGAAAAAGGACGTAAAATTTGTGTTTACCACCGAACATGTCGAGATAGTTCAACTTCTAATTAAACGATTGACAAGCCCAGATGTTTTAGCTTTTCCAGATTTTAAAGCAGCCATATCTGGTGAGCGACCATTCCGTTTGATTACTGATGCATCCGTAGATGGTTTAGGTGCAGTTATTGAACAGGTACAACAGGATTCATCCACGCGACCGTTGTGCTTTTTGAGCAGGACAACATTACCCAATGAACGAAATTGGAGTGCAACCGAGTTGGAATGTGCTGCTATTGTATGGGCAGTAAAGAAAAATCGTCAATTATTTTACGGAATACCCTTTGTAGTGGTCAGTGATCACCAACCTTTAAAGAACTTGGAGAGTTTATCAACAAAGGTGAACAGGGTACAGAGATGGTATGACTTTTTGAGCGCATATACATATACGTTGGAGTATAGACCTGGCAAAACTAATGGTAATGCAGATTTGATGTCGCGATTACCACTGCCTGCAACAGAAGCAGATAATCACCCTGACCTCAGGTTATCTGACCCAGCCGATATCGACGTATATATGATAGGCGCGAGTGGAGTGCAGTCACAGCAGCTAGCCAAACCACTGTGTCTAAGTTCAGATAGGCTGGAAGAATCAGACCCCGAGTTTGTTTTTACGGTGGGGGGGAGAGAGAACTGAGGAATGAACCATTAACAACCAATGAAGAGTCAACTCGAGCTTGGCAGGTGATTCAGAAGGATAGGATGAAAAGAGAATTGACCACAGTAGAACCGCGATATGTTTCTGCTATACCGGACAAGACGTCCTTAGTAGAACCATCACACACAGTAAGTGGTCAATGGGAACCTGGAATTATATTGCATGCATGTCCAATGACAGAGGAAGGAAGAACCCTACTAAACATGGAAGAAAAACAATTAATTCCAGTGATTAATCCTTTAGAAGAAAGTAGTAGTGCTACAGGATTAATAGGTAGCCAAAATCAAGAAGAAAAAGATGGCGAACTTCCAATGGAAGAATTAGAGAGCGTGGAAGCAAGAGAATTTGGAGAGAAACTGTGCGAGAAAACTGCAATTGACTGGTCCACAGAGCAGATGAAAGATGTAACCGCAAGAACCGCAATTGAATTTATACTTGCAGGAGTATCAGTAGAAAATATCACCGCAGAAGTAATACCAGATGCTACTGATAAGATGGAAGTGAAACGTCTAGTCTCACAAGGAGAACTGATGGAACTTCCTAACTCACAAAAGTTGCTAGTTAAACGTCTCACTCGCGAGCCTTCACATCGCGATAACAGGAATCCAGGAAGATTTGAGCGTTTACTAGGAGAAGAGCCAGTGAGGACCTATGTGCCTTTATTGCTGAGACCTTGGGTGATGGATTGCACCCACAAAGAAGCAGTTCATTTGGGTGAGAAGGTTACACTTGCGATGTTGCAGCGATTCTATTGGTGGATTGGAATGGCTGATAGTGTGAAATGGTGGATCAGACGATGTTATACATGCCAAGCGAGGAAGAGTGCGCGAAGTACAATTAGATGGCCGTTAGTCTCATTACCGCTACCTAGCAGGCCGGGACAAATGGTATCATTTGATTTATTGGGACCTTTGCCGGAAACGAAAAAGGGCAACGTATATGTTTTCTTGATAGTAGATTTATTTAGTAGACACGCTGAAGGATATGCAATGACCAAGGAAGAAAAGACGGCAAGAGGATGTGCATCGAGAATAGTAGATGACTATATCCCAAGATGGGGATGTCCACATACCTTCTTGTCTGATCGGGGAACAGAGTTTATATCCCAAGTGAGTAGAGCTGTGTATGAAACTCTGGGAGCCGTCAAGAAGTTCACGAGCTCCTATCATCCTCAGACAAACGGAATGGTTGAAAGACTGAATCACACGCTTTGTCAGATGTTATCATACCTCATTGCTGATGACCAAAAGAATTGGGATGAAATGTTAATGCACGCAGTAGCCGCCCACAACAACAATGTCAGTAGAGGTACTGGATTGGCTCCTAATGAGGTACATATTGGTCGATATCCTAGGTTACCAATGACTATATTGGAAGGACGTGGTGTTAAGGGTCATCAAGGTCTGAAACAGGACCAATTGGAATATCTGGAACTAATGCGAGATCGACAAACTAAAGCTTATGAGTTAGTAAAAGAGGAAGATCGACTAATTAAAGCCAGACATGAAGCGGCAAATCAAAACCTTTCTGAGTTAATAAACCGACGCCCCAAGTTTGAAGTAGGAAGTTGGGTGTGGATTTATGACGACAAGAGCACTATCACTGGAGGAGGAAAACATGTGTTGAAAACCAGAGAAGTAGACTCAAGTAGTAAAAAGTTTGCATTAACTGCTAAACTGGCACAGTGTTGGACCGGACCATACAAAATATTATTTGTTGGACCAGGAACCGCTGCTGATGGAAAATTGGTTGGAGCTAATTTATTGTTGATCGAAGTTCGCAAGGATGAACCCGGTAGAGAGATTAATGCGAGAGTATCCATGTATAGGTGTAAGAAATGCTACAATCCACATGAGGGAGAGGAAGGCCCAAAATTTCTGCCATGGGCAATGAGCAGCTATGTCCTGAATAAATATTCTGAACGTTCACCCCCGTTTCACTTAACTGCTGAAGACGTCGATATGGAACTGGACCAGCATCGTATTAGGCCAACTGTCATAACAAAACATCGAATCTCGAGAGGCCTAGGAGGAAAAAATGCTATGCAATACTATACCAGTTGGGATGAAGTGAAAGTGAAAACCTGGGAGCATGAGACGGATCTTGAGCAGTACGGAAACCTGGTGTCACGATATTGGGCAGGAGATCCCATACAGGTTGGAGGGGAAAATGCGAAATATCGAAGGTACAGGGTGCAACTAGCCAAACGTACACTCGCAAGTGCAAGTGGTGAAAGATATGTTGCCACAGGATACAAGGTCTGTTGTGATACACGAGGTAGGCCTGGAATATATGAGCGTGAAATCATCGGATCGTACATCTATTTTAAAACATCCCGTGCAGGTTGGCAACTGGCCCGAGTGGTTATGGTGGCCGAAGATGCGGAGAGCAAGGAACTGCCGCATACGATCAAGCTATTGGACCTCGGAAAGAGATACAATGTACATCTTTCAAAGGAGAAGCTTACAACTGTTAGCGAGGAAACAGGAACTTGGTGTTGGCATGTGCATGTTACAGCCAAGAGTAGTAAGAAGTTTTTTCATACTATTTAAGAGTAGAGGGGCGGATGATGGTGTAGCTGGAAGTATTCAGAATTGATGGTGTAACTGGCAGTATTCAGAAACAAAGTCATATATAGGGAGAAGGATAATAATGCGAATACTGTGATCCCAGTGAAAGGAACTAGACAAGAAGTCATGATCCTGTGAAACAAGAAATTGTAATACACACTGTACGATCACATATTCAATGGAAGGGTGGAATGGTGGTAAGTTAAAAACAGACTATAGCCAGTATTTTACTGCTGTGCTTAGTTAAACATCAGATGGAGGACTCACTCACATCCGATGTATTAAAGGGTTGGTGATTGCTGGGGATGGATAGGTTAACGACTAATAAGTAACTAGGAATTAGAGACATCACTTGGATTTATTGAGGAGTCTAAGTACTTGAATTCAGTCTATGTTTAAGTTGAATTTGTTGTACCACCCAAGTACATGTACTAGCAATCTCAGCCTCAGAGTAATTATTTCATTGAACACCTAAGATAGGAAGGTGACAATGAACTTAGGAGGGCAAGTGTGGTGAGATTGACTTCCTCTAGCAATTAGTATGGACAGTTTAGTTTCATTGAGAATCAGTATGTGAAGAAGGGTTTCAGTAGAAATTATTAGGATGTTCACATAGGGGATTTATAGTTTAGGCTGATATGAGAGCTTTCCGAATTGCCTCTTGAGAGCTTCAACTGTGTACTCTAAACGGCTCATATACAGGAAGGGTATTATTGAGTAGGTGAGAGCATGGGAGATCTAGGAAAAGGAGACTGTTACAGCAGTAAACCAATCAACAGCAGTGAATTGGATGAGACTTACGTTGAGTAAGATGAGAAATCAGGATGAGTTATTGGGCAAAATGATAGGTAAAATAGTGAGAACGTACCAAAGAGAGACTAGAGAGAGTAACTGGGTTCTTCCAAGAAACAGTAACTTGGAAGGAGCGTTGGATCAACTGCTACCCTGAGCGGACAAGCTATTGTAGGGTCCCAGAGAGGTAGCAGTGGAGAGGAGGACAGAGAAGCAAGGAGGATCACACGCCACATCGGCTCAGTCCACATCTTCCCTCTCTCTCAGCCAGCAGACGAGACAGTTAATAAAAGACATCAAAAAGGATTCCTTGACTTGAGCTACTGCATCTACACATCGAACCAGCAATCAGTTCAGTGGCAACCATCTTCAAGAGTGCCAACATCTCAATCCCTATCACGGCCGTGATATTTTTTGTATATGTTGGAGGCATGTTTAGCCCGGGGTGTACGAAGTGAGGAACATCCCACAAGAGGATCTTTACGCACTGACCGAGCAACGAAACGGCGCCGAAACCGATGTGCGTTTTCACCAACAAAAAACCGACGTGTATTAGATACATACTGGTCTATACTTCAAGTAGGTCAATCGCAAGCAACCTCAGCCCAACTAGAGAGAGCCTGAGCGCGCAGCGGAGATCTCCAGTTTTGCACTGGAGTTTGGGCCGCCGGACACAAATGCGTTCGGCTCGGCGGCTCGCCCTTGCTTTCTCGGCCACTCTTTTGGCGGGTCGAGCGACCCGACCTCCGCCGCGCCTTCCCCGCCGCGCGCTGTCGGAGGCGACCCCGAAACCGCTGCGCGCGATCGGAGGCGGCCCCGAAACCGCCAAGCTCGGCCGCGTCGAATATACTGTATGATACGTACAGACACATCGTAAATACAGTCGCAGAGTATGCCAGGTGGTTGGAAGAGCAAGAAATGACGCAGCCTTGCCTCATGACAACTAAATTCTTCTCCATGTACACTCGAAAGCACATCTCTCTGCCTGGTTCGTACTGTAGTCTTCAAGACGTTCGGAGGAAGCCAGACCACGACGAAAAAAAACGTTGTACACGTGCGTGACGGTGGTGGGATACGAGTCTCGAGTAAATATCCCGCAAGCAAGTAAAACTGACATGTGAAATAGGTACGTATCGGCCCTCTACTGGGCTATCCTCATTGACATGCGCTCGGTCGAGGCCTTGGTCACCTCGATAGCCGAAGCGAGAGCCGTGAGCAAGTCTCACATAATATTGTACCACTCCACGTCCGCTGGGTGGCGCTTGGTGGTGAGCACAGCAACAATGAGGGCATCCGAGCCGCTGGACCGCGGACAGAAAATGGAGGAAGACGATGAATCACGATACGGTCACCGTCGTTCTGGTGGGGGGGTAACGTACTACCTGGTTGGTCGTTCGCTGTCGTTTTCAGGGTTACTAATTATTTTAAAAGGCAGTGCTCGTGGAACGAGTGAAGAGTGCGGCATCCTGACGTCGAGGGAGTCTAGGAAAACAAGGAAAAGGCTACTGAAGAAACAGTATGCACTACTTTCCGAGTACAGTGCGGCACCGCCACCTCGGGGCGCCTGGTTACCCGGGGAAGATCTTTATTGTCAGCGACCGTGCAAAAATCTGGCAAAAATATAGGGAACTAGGGCCGTCCACTCGTGGCATGTGCGCGGCAGACGCTGCCGGTTGCGGGTTACATCTTTGTCTTGGCCTCCCTGTTGACGCCTCCACACCTCCCCTTCCGTTTCATTCTGATCTATGCGCACTCCAAGGTGTGTGAGGGGGTAGAATCACCCCAAGTATCAGCATCCCCCCCCCCCTATTTGTTTTTCCCAGGCAAGGCCTGCGCCAAGTCGGAAGCGGGCCGGCCACGTCGATCAATCTAACCGCCATGACGGTCGGTGCGCGGAATCACCTCAGCTAGCTAGTCGTCACGTTGCCGTCGATTCCCTAGCGCGTGCACCCGGTCAGTAATATTGTGATTGAACTTGTCAATCAAAAACGTTGCAATGAGTAGTGTATCGACATCATAGAGGCAGGCCCCTGGGAAGGTGAGGGGGGTGGCTACCGTATCATATATAGCCGTGAAAACATGTGGGTGACGCTGACATGACGGTGGGTTCCAACTGGAAGCGCTGGCGATGGATTCTCGCCTTGAAAGAGAGCTATATATGGGTCGAACTCTTGTTTGCTGTCTCGACGATGTTTCGTCGGGTTTCGAGATGCCATGATACCACTTGCAGTCATCATGCAGTTCGTGTGCAACAAACACGCTATTACGAGGGACCACAGTAAATAGGACCTACGGTATACGGTATACACAAAAACCCATGTATTTACCTATTTTTACGAACAATATTTGGTCCTACTTGCTATGGTCCCCCGTAATAGAGGAGGATAACTGCCGTCACCTTGGATGCTACTTTGTCGTTTCTCGGGTTCTTCGTCTTCTTGGAACGATCTCCGGTCGTCGCTGACGGCACTCGTATTGCTCCATCTCACGCACTTCTCGGCCATTCTGGCCTTGTTCACATTCTTTGTGTACTCAGTATACCGGGTGCATCATAGCAAAGGGGTTGGGGAGTCTAACCAGTCTAACCGATAGATAAGAGTGTCGTTTCTGCGGGCGGTAAGTTCGAGGGTTCGAATCGATTTAATAGTGTACCCATCGCCGTTTCGGGCACTTGAAGTGAGAGAGGGCGAGTAGGCTTAACACGGTGAAAATCGACAAGCAGCGGCTCCGCATTCCCTCGGTCGGCGCGATAAAAACCAACGCATGCCTACACCGGGGGGGGGGGGGATGGAAGGCGCCTGTGACAGCGGCTTGTCCAGAAGGTCGCTGAGCGTTAAAAGCCGCTATGAGTTGAGCTGGAGCGCCAAATTGATAACGACGAAAACAAATGTCCAATACAGCCCCGACGAAATTGCCTCGCTTACAATACGTACAGCATGTCGAAGCGTATTTGACCAATCTTGCAGCACTCAGAATCACAAAAAAAATAAGTTCGGCTGTGGAAGCTGTAAGAGCAGTTGTTCGAAACCATTCATCGGCCGATATCCCCTCCAAAACACGTGTTGCGACAGCAAGAAGGTTGGATTGAGATGTCAAGCTCCGAGTCTTTCAGTGCCATGCCCTTGCCGGACCCGACCAAGGACGCCAGCGCCGGCACACAGAAAAGTACATCGGCCAGTTGTAGTCCCTCGAATGAATCGTAGACACCCGTCCGCAGTCTGTTTGAAACCTCGAACACCATCAATACCATACCCGGTACAAGGTGTGAGACTGCAATGAGTCTCGTCCTCGACGCAGAAAAAAAAAAAACTGCGCCAAAATGCTGCATCCATCGACTCGCAATCTAACCCCGGGCTACTGGCACAGTACAACGACACGCGCATCATAGAAAAGCGGTCTTTGGCGTCATTACTCTGCTCAAGAAACACCTATAACAGAAGACACACGCCAGGTATCGCAAGCTTTGCCCCAAACGGTCCGGATTGCGACATCCGGGACGTCGACAATAACCGGCGCTAATTGTACAGCACCGACAGCACCCCCCCCCGACGCGATATGGTACAACCACCGCCGCTCAAAAAGAAATAGTCTGCACACCACTCCCGTGAAAAGAGGGTGCCCCCTTGGCGCTCCACCCCCTGCCAACTCCCCCTCCCCAAAGGGCAAAGGCGCGAAGAGAAGATTCAAAGGCCGCGGTTTTCATCGACACTCATTTCCCCGCGTGCTAAACTCCACTGGAAAAAAAAACAAAAACAAACGAAAGCGATACGGACAGCTAGCTCTAGAGCCTCTAGAGCTATCTATATACGCCACCACTACGCATGTTAGAATAGTAGACCAGTATCCGAAAACCTGCGTCTCCTGTCAAGACGATCCCCACTCCATTCCCACCCTAATTCGCGCCCCTAAAATGATGTGTGTACGAAGCGCAACGCTCCTCGCTTGGTGAGGTGGAGCCACGAGAAGGGGGCGGAGAACATGAGGGCCCTCAAAAAGAGCAATAATTAAAAACGACGACGGTCCGAGGCAAGTAATCAACGTGCCCTGACCGCCGCCGCCGCTGCCACAGCTCCCCCCCCCCCCCCCCCCCCCCCCCCCCCCTTCCTCCTCCCTCGCCGGCCCCCTCCCTTCTTCCGGTTCTCCCTTTTGCCCGAAAGATCGCAGTGCATCAGTACACCGTGATGAGCACGAAACACGCGTACAGTAGCCCCACCGGGTAGGCCACGAGATACCGCTGTCTTCGCATCTCCAGGTACTCTTCAAACAAACGTGTCGCTGAAATCGTGCACCAGGCCACCGCCACCAAGCCTAACACGTGCCCCACAGCCCCCTGCATAATACACCATCCCCAACGCAGCCAGGCCGATTACCGGCAAGAGGCAGTACCCGAGAACGCTACGGCGGCGGTCGGAGCGGGGTGGGGTTACGGTGGGGTTGGGTTGGGGTGTGGTGGGGCTCGGGTAGGGTGGCGTTGGGGGGTTGGGGGTGGGTGAGGGGTGGGGTGGTTGAGGGACGAACGATCATAAGGGGGAGTGGCGGTTGATCGGCGCGGGGGGGGGGGGTGAACACGTTGTACGTAACTGACTCAGCGTACACTGCGTAGGGGAAGGAGGGGAAGACCATAGAAAATTCTGGTTGGGGTACCTGACATGTGTATCCAAAAGCTGACGCGATGCAATGGGCTACGCACTGGGTGGTGTTTGTTGCCGTGCTCCATCGCAACCGTCCTTTGTGGGTGTAGTGCCTACGCCGCTCAACATGATCGCACCCAACAAAAGTAATGTACACCCCTACCCCGCAACATCGGCACGATTTCTATTCACGAGCGGAAAGCAGGCACGTGCCGGTGGAAACGACGCCAAATTACACCCCGCAAAAAAAACGAATGCGGATGCGAATGCAGGGTGGAGGGGGAAGGCGACTTACCTCGTGGTTTTCCAGAGGTCGATAGGCTTTTCCCCGAGGAGGTTGAGGACCATAGCCGTTGCTACACACCCGAACAATCCGAACCCGTAGATGTAACCAAAGTGTGGCTGGCACCATAACGCAATCCAAACAAGGGTCAACGAGGGAGTGGGGAGGGAGTGTTGGGCGGGGGAGGGGGGGGGGTGTACTCATTATCATGCATGGCCGTAGTCGTGGGAGTGTGTGGGGGGGGGCATACTCGATATCATGCATGGCCGTGGTCGTATGACCTTAGATCCTCGCATCACTACGATGCCGGGACGGAGCACGTCGGGTTTTCACCGGTATCAATATACGGAAGAAGAGGTGGCAGGAGCTTAGTCTCGCCTGGCCACGCCATGATTGAGCTTAGACCTATTTCGGGAGAACAACTACCATACCGTTGTCGATGTCGCTCAAGACACCGCTCAAACCACTTCGTGGGATGGTTGCACTATATTACAGCCCGAACAAACTATTCACGAAAAAAAGTGCCGCCTCGCGAACCCGGAGGAATGGCCGGCCATCAGGAGGGGTCAGTGGCATACGACGAGGCTCCGAGGCGCTATATACGCAGGTAGCCCAACCATGTGCTACCCTCATGCGACCAACGGCTGTATAGACCTTGGTCTAGCTTCGATAAAAAAAGTTGGAACAAAGTTCACTTGACCCCTTCACTAACCCCGACCGCCTGGGAATGTACTCGGAATGAAGGTGTAATGAGGAATTAGCGTGGAGTAACACACGGGAACATGGACCTTACGCACATCTAAACGTGTCCAAGCTGATTTGTCCAAGCACGCATATATGTCACAAGATGACGCTTACCTTGCCCGAAAACAGGAGGCACAGCCCAAAGCAAAGACAGAATACCAGCGGTCCGGCGAGATCCGTGTCATCCTAATGATAATTTCCGGGAGGAGGAAGGGGCGAAGGCGGGAAGGGGGGGGGAGGGGGGGCACGCCCATTTGTTGCTTGCCTTAAGTCATTTGACCATTGACCACGCATCCCCTTCGAGACGGAGCACCGAAGGCGAGAAGGGTGGGGAGTTAGCCTTTGCTGTGATATAGTCGATCTGCGATGGCTTGCCGTGGCTTTGCACAAGAGGTGTACTACGAGCGCGGCGCTCCACGGCTTTTAGCAATTTTATGCATATTCTTACCCTCCCTGAAACTACCAAACAGCACGAGTACTTACAAAACGAACGCAAAAAAACTCGACAGACAACGACCCCAGTCCGCGATACAGGAAGGTCCAGCACCCAGCACGTCACCACGACTCACCAAATAGTTGATGTCGATCCGCTTCGTTGGCAAGATCACCGCGAGGGTCTTCGACCAGATGTGCTCGAAATTGATGCCCAGTTCCACCAACAACGGGGGCTCGTTGTCGTAATCCTCGTCGTCCTCATCCACCGCGGAACCCCCAACCCCCCCCATCCTGCCCCCGCTGACGCCTCCAGTCTGAAGACCCCCGGCGGCGCCTTGCCCTGCGTAGCCGCCGCCCGCGCCAGGCACTCCGTAGGACTGTTCAAAGGTAGAACGCAAATCCATATTATACAACGCTTACGTAGTATTACTATCGATAGTGCGATGACAACACGTACCATGAAATGTGCCTGGA
This sequence comes from Macrocystis pyrifera, assembly GCA_031763025.1. Taxonomy (NCBI): domain Eukaryota; class Phaeophyceae; order Laminariales; family Laminariaceae; genus Macrocystis; species Macrocystis pyrifera. The sequence goes on from JASSKH010000030.1 coordinate 4,820,149, forward strand.
AGTTTGTTTTGCGGTTTCGTGGAAGACGAGCCCAGGCGACGTCAGCACCGAGCGCGGTTCTTACATCGATCGGCTCCTCACTTTGGCTAGCCCTGCTGATGGTTTCAGAATGTAAAGGTATGTCCGTATCTCAGGATAAGTAGGCGTTGCGACGTTGGAAACTACTTGGTGCCTGGCATTCAATCGCACAGGTCCCTGGAATTCAATCGTTTAGGTACAATGCCGCAACTGACACAATATGATCCAGCAAGACAGCAGCACACGAGTTGAAGTTAACTCGCTGCTTTAATTGTCATTTGCCGTTATAGTCGAAGCACTACTGCCTGTATTACGCCGCAGCAGCCAACTCATCCGTAAGTTTTTCGTGCTGCCATGTATGTACTACTCGAATACCCGGTATATATGCTGCTGCGAATGGCATGTACGTATACGTATATACCTGGATGATGCATACGTACGGTACGAGCGCTGTGTACAGGCAACAGCGCAGTAGCGCAGTAACGGGAACATGGTACTGCTGCTGCTGCTGCACACAGCGGGTGTAGCGACAACGTGGACAGAAGCAGCTGCGGCACAACAGCAGTCGATACTTCGTGAATACCATGTACAGAGGACATAACTGCTGTACGCTGTACCGGTACTGTATAGGGAGTTTAGAGCCCAGATTCTAGCGACCCTTTAGTTACCGCATAACACGCAAAAAAAACACACCGCCTGGGACGAATTTCAGGCCCGGTTTCCTCGAAAACATGGGGGGCACACACGCCAATGGTGGCTTATTTCGTCGAGAAAAGATTGCACAGGCAGAGGCATCGCTCGTCGTGTTCAGTACGCCCTCCCTCCCCGTTGTAGAGAAACCCATCCTTTGAAAATCGTCCGAGGAGGTGTGCCATCTTGTGTGCTACACGGTAACAAGCGACAGGTGCGGCAATACCAACCTGTTGGTCGGAAGGGATATATACCAGTATTGATAGCTTTAGTCCCTATGACCAACTCAGCGTGTCTGGATTGCTGGCGTGTGTATGTTGTGGCTTTTCGTATCCAGTACGATGGCATGGCATTGCGCTGTCTACTGCGCTTGCTGAATTGCAACGTGGTATATCTGTGTCGTGGTTTTGTGACCACAGAGCTTGTATCTCTCTATAATAGGATTGAAGAATCGGCACGGACACTGGTTGTGTGTGCTGGATGTCCACGGGTAGAAAGAACGGTTTAATGTGAACAACACACACCACCCTACCCGCCATGAGTAGGAAGAGCGTGTACAGAGTAGTACCGTATTATATGTACAAGCAAGATGCACATGTGGTGCTGCGGGCGCGTGTCGTGCAACTCCTCCCGCTGCACGTCGGGCTTCGGACACATCCCCTTTCCCCTATATACATAAAAGTACCCCCAGCAGCCTTCGCGGTGAGCTGCTTCTGTGTGGGCGCTGCTGCTGTGATCGTCACTTTTTTCGACACATTTTCGCACCTCGGGACAAGATAATCGATTCCCACTTAACCCTTCTATTATAGTACGGCAGTCCCGTTTTGGCGACAAACCAGTCAAATTCTTAGTAATTTGTCCCAAAAACAGGACTTCAGTCCTGTAAGAGGGTTAATGATATATTTCATACATCTTTTGGGGCAGATATATTCCTCATCTGCACAGCTGCAGCAGTAAGTATATACGATCGAGCAGCAAGTGGCTTGTGTGTGGTGCCGGGCATAAGCCATACACCAGGTACCCGGCATGACCTGCAGCAGCAGTAGGACAGGTTTACTGGGTTGGGTGTATTATTATAATACTTCCAACATACCTTGCACATCTCACCAACCCTTTTACGACAGCAGGCTGGAATATTAAACCATTTTACGACTGCTTTTAGTACTGCAGTCCCGTTTTGGGGACAAATCACTTGGAATTAGAGTGGTTTGTCCCCAAATCGGGACTGCGGTACTAAAAGGGTTAACCCTATTAAAGCAGTAGGACTGCTGTCCCGTTTTGGAGACAAGCCGCTCAAATGTCAAGCAATTTGTCCCCAAAACGGGACTGCAGTCCTAAATCGTGACCTTGATCTGTCCGGCGTGTGCAAGTCCAAAAACGTGCTCACAGGAGACTTCACAACAATTCGTACGACAAATTGACTGCTGTGTGGAGGAGGTCTACAAGTGCATGCTCGTACGATACATGCAATCAGTAATATCGAACACCTACTACGGGGGGGCACTACCCGGCGTCCCCGGTGGCTTGGTAGGTGGTCCACGAGCCTATCAAGATCAATTCGTGAGTTCGAGTCTCACCGAGTGCATGCTCATAGGGACTTTTTCTTGCATAAAATTGATAAGCGGAAAGCGCGAGAGCGTGAGTTAGCTACATTCGATGAAAATCGACGAGCAGTGGGAATGCTGAACCCTATGCGCGATAAAAACTAAAGGCACGTACCGGGGGGGAGAAGGGACGACACCTGTGACCACGGCTTGTCCAGAAGATCGTCGAGGGTAAAACCTCCTACGAGTGGGCTGGAAAGTAAAAGTGATCATGATGATAAAAAAAATAAATTACAAAAAAAAATAGTAAATAGGACCTACGTTACACACAAAAACTTATATATTTCCCTGTTTTTACTAACAGTATTTGGTCCTATGTACTATGGTCCCCCGTAATAATAAGAAACAGGAAAGCTGGTCGAAGTTGGGTTTCTCTTGAGAATGGGTGCGTTCTACTGCTATGGTAGAATGGGTCCGTTCTACCATGTTCAGGTATAGACTGAAACTCTGTGTAAATGGCTCCCGAATTTCTTACTCAATACTTTCCTATCTCAGCCTGCCTTTCTTACTGCTCATTTTCGTACCGCATGTCCTACCACACTATTATCATATACCAGGTATGTACTGCTGTACTTGCTACGTACGATTTTGAGAGGACAACCATACAGACGACCACACACTTCACCCGGGCAGCAAAACAACCGCCGCAGTGATGACGTGATGACACCTATCATATTTTGGGTACAGCGCGGAGTACATGTGTACCAGTACACCTGTACCATACAGCAGTACAGCAGTATGGTTTTGACGAATCTGTGACGGGTTGTGTGTTTGGCGCTTTGTCCGATCTGCGATACCAGAGGATCAGAATTCCATTGCAATCAAAAGTAATCAGTAACAAACAGACGACACGGAAATCAACATTTGAGACACTTCGCTCAAGGGCCAGCTCACGGCAAAGGCGTGCAGCAATCCAACCCCCCACCTGGCCAGGCATCATCCCGTTGTGAGAGGTTGGAGGGGTGAACGAGTCTCCGTAAGCTCCCCTCGCGGTCGCCATGCCTGCAGGGTGACCTGCTCCAGCAATCGCTCCGCCGACAGGTCCACCTGCAGAAGGGTCACTTCCCGAGTACCATTCGTCCTCCATCGTTGCTCTAGATAAAAAAAATACTGCAGAGAGGCGTGCTAGAACAAAGAAGGTATCTTGGCCTAGGTGGGATGGGATTCGAGGAACCTGCGTGGGCTGCGAGAAGCTGGTCTTCCTTCGAGCTCGTTCTCTACTAGATTGATTTTTTAGGTAAACAAACGGTGAAGCGCAGGTTTCGAACACCTTGAGCAGGCGGTACACAGCAGGGCTAAATTTGTGAATATGAATATCATGACACACTGCCCACATTGACCTGGGCTCCGGCTCCTGGCTCCCTGTTGCACTAGACCGCACTGCGCCCCACGCGTGCCCTGTTGGCATCCGTCATTCCCAGTGCATACTTATTTAGCTGCCTCTCCTTCTTGCTGGCCACTTTTTCTGGCCGAACATCCAGCACGCGACAAGAGATGCCGCGGGCGAGAGACGTCGTCAGGCTGCTCCTCGTCTCTACGGCGCCACCAGCACTGCTCGTGCTGTCCTTCTCCGGCGGTCAGTACCTCCAAGTCACCCCGTCCGTTGACTCCAGGTTGCGGTTTCAGTGGCGATGGTATCAAGGCAGCAGAAAGCGGTGTCGGGGATCGTTCTCGTTCCCCGAGGAAACTGCAACAAGTCGCCGTTACCACTGCTGTTCTCGGCTGACTTTACACTGTCGTCAGGATGAAAATCTCGATTCCCGAACCCGTATTACAACGTCGGTTGGCGACCAGAAGAAGAGCCGTACCATAAGACGTCGAAAAATAAACAGCGACACGACAGCAGAAGTGGCAGCTGTCGCCGGTGCGACTCCGGGCTCGACGAGGTATACCATCGACATGGACGTGCACCCCGACGTGGCTGACGTGGCCGTGAAGCACGCCTGTCAGTTGTCTCGCTTCCTGGAACACCACCCCATTTCCGCGCACACCGAACAGGCTTACGCCCTCGCGACGAAGTTTGTACGAGACTTCCACCTCTCACGGCGGGGATCAGGCGACGGACAAGCGGACTTGGGTCAGGTGCAGGGCCAAGGACACGAGGGGGTGCGGGGGAGGAGGGGGCGGCGCACCGGTTGCTGCAGCGATCTCTACCGGTAGTGCTGGATGCGGGCTGCGGGACGGGCCGCTCCAGTATTTTGCTCGCCAAGTCGCACCCTCATCTTCCCGTGTTGGGGATCGATCGGTCTTCGGTGCGGCTTTCCAAAGGGCATGGTGGCGTGAACCGCGACAATGAGGCGAACCACGGGCCTCTTCCCGGAGGCTTTCGCGAAGGAGAAGACGTCGAGCGGAAAGGCCACGAGCAGGTCGTCGATAGCGTCATCAACGACGTCTCCGCCGGAGGGGTTGGACGCGCGGTGCCGAGCGAAGTGAGGCCTGGTGGCGGTGGGGGCGGCGACGGCGGGGGCGGCGACAGAAAAGGGTGCCGCCGCCGCGGGGAGGGGAGAGATAATCAACCTCCCGACAATCTCCTCCTGCTGCGCGCGGACCTGGTAGACCTGTGGATCCTGGCGTCAAGAGACGACGCCTGGAAGGTGGAGGAGCACTCCATCCTGTACCCCAACCCGTACCCGAAGCGCTCGCAGCTGCGCTCGCGCTGGCATGGTCACTCCGTGTTTCCGGTCCTCCTCGGCCTCGGCGGGAGGATAACGCTGCGCTCCAACTGGAAGCCGTACCTGGTTGAGGTCTGCCAGGCGGTGTTGGCGATCAGCGCGGAGGGCAAAGGGGTGGGAGCAGCAGGAGGCGGGGCGGGAGGCAGAGCAAGAGGCGGCACCGCCGCCTGTGAGCCCTTGCTTGGGAATCGCGAGGAGAGGGTGCTCGCGGCCAACGGTATTAGCCCTGGGAGCGGAGCACCGACAGGTGGATCTGCTACGGTGGCGGCGGCGGCAGCGGAGGTGACGGCGGGTACTGCTGGTAAAGCTTCTCTGTCGGAGTTGGTAGGGGGAAGGGGGGAGAATGAGACATCAGGTCCCTATGTGGGGAGAAGCTACGGTAGAGGACAGGGCTCGAGGCCCCGTGATCAATTTTTGTCGAAAACGACTGGGAAGCCGGCGACTTCCAGTGGCGCAGAGGCTGCAGTAAAGTTGACGGGCAGCAGCAGCAGCAACAACCGGGCATTGATTGGAGCTGCAGATTCGATGGCAGAGGTGCCGGCTGCCATCGCAGCCGCTGCCGCATCTTATGAAGCCAGCGCTCGCGCGGGCCCCTCCCTGTATGTGCCGGTGATTCCTGCGACCAATTTCGAGGCCAAGTATAAGGCGGTCGGCGAGACCGTCTACGAGTTGCGCCTTGAGCCGCAGCTGACACGGTAGATCCAGCCCCATGTCCGTCGCAGAAACGTGTTGCTTTGCTCGGTAGGTAGCAGTGGGTGTTGGACCGCAAGGAAGGGTTGGGATTGGGGGGGAGAGGGTCGCTCGTTGAACCATTCAAGAAGAAGAGTGCTCCGTTTCGTTTCGTTTTGTTTCGTTTGTTCTTTTTTTTTTTGTGGGCATCGAGTAATCTCCCGGGTGCAGGTCGCCATCATATGTGTTGGTGTACCAAGAAGGGAGGTGTGTGCTTGTGCTCTCTTGTCGTTCGTGACGGGAAGGGTATAATATTGTGTGATCGTTTTTAGCCAAGGGTGTGGTCCAAACAACTTTACTTCTGTCTTATTTCCGGCGTGCCCTGACGAGCAGCGAATACACTATTCCATGGTGTGTCGCCGATCTATACATTACCCACGTACTGGCAAGACAAGACGAGCGGTTGGGCAAAGTAAAAATCTGCTGCATACGTGAACGGGCAACGGCCGTCATGGTTGAGCAGCCTTGATTGCGTTTTTTTTCAACTTATTATTTTCCGCTTGGCCGTTCGCTTTTTCCCTCTGAGCGATGCTTCACCTGGCTATGACATCGTGCTTGCTCTGGCTGATTCCTCGCAGTCTGAACTCCATGATTTATGAACGGCCGCACGTTTTCTATTTTAGCGTGAAATAGCCTTGCGATTTGTTAAACTCAAAGATGTGCAGCATCACAGCCCACGCACGTCACCCCGCAGCACCACCGAGAGCAAGCAGTGCATCAGCAAGCCAAATGAACGGCTTCATACGAACCTTCACCATGGATCGTCTACCTACAGTACGTACGTACTCGCCGACGCACTTCGTTCGCCCTGCACTACAGTGTGTTGTGCCGCACGCACCGTCGGCAATGCGCAGGCAGGGCCGCTGTAAAGACACCAAGGACGGGCAGCTTCGTAGAGCGCGGATTCAATACGTGTACGATACCAGCGATGTTCGTCTCCTAAAAAATGATCCTGACTTGTATGCAAAAAGACGAAATGTTGGTATTGATAGTGTTTTACCCAAGTGAGCTTGAAGTATTTGTTTAGGAAATTTTCTGGGTAAACATTCTTGCGACAAAAAAAGAGACGTCATCGTCCATGGCCAAATTAATTGGCAATGTCTGATTTTTATTGCCGAAAGATGACGTCACAACCACGGATGACGACACCGGTCGATCAAGGATTTTCCACAAATACAAAAATCAATTACAAATAAAACTGAACCAATACGAAAACCGCGCGCACCGAATGCGTGTGTACGTAGCCGCGCCTGAGCCTCCATCGGCAGGACTCATGTGCAAAAGTGTCGATAACGTTGAAAGACAGCCCCTCGCAGTCAATCACAAGCCCTGTGAAGACGAGACTGTTCGCTGCATGACCTTACGGCAGGGAGGGGTACCAAATCTTGCCCAGGTATCTTACATCAACTCCCTTTAGGACACTGATCTGTGAGACAAAACGTACGCGCAACTCTACCGAATAGCTCCATATTGACCACGTAGCTAGGCGCACCAAACATCGTTTTTTTATAATGAAACTGGGATTGCACAGACATTGGGCTGTTGCGCGGGTGAGGAGGCCCGCCCCGCCAGTCAGAAAAATAAAATGGGACTAAACATACCCTCTCTTGTCTCGCACAAGAAAATGAGAAAAAATAAAATAAAATAAAAAGTCGAAAGAAAAAAAAACGCGGCTCGGTCTGTGCATGGTGTGTGTCTACATCACACACAACAGATCCGGCCGTCGCGCCTCATTAGGGCACACGTGAAAAAGTATCGACAACGTTGAAAAAAAGCGTTGGCGCAGTCAGCCGCAAACCCTGTAAACTCGAAGATCGTTCGCTCTACAATATACCAGATAAATGAGACGGCACAAGCCATGAATCGCGACCGGTCTATGCATGGCATGCGTGTCTGCATCACGTACGCAACAGACTCGGCAGTGACGCGCGTGCAAAATTATCAACAACGTTAAAAAAACAGCGCTCGGAGTCACGAGCCCTGTATGGGGGGAGGTCGCTCGCTCTACCTTCAAATATTTACCGCGTAACCACAAAAAATCGCACCTCATTATGTGCATGACGTACGTGTTTACACGTACTCAACAGCTTACCTGGTCGCATCTCATAATGAACGAGCTTACAAAAAAAGTGTCAAAATACAGACGAAAAACAGCGCTCGCAGTCAGCCACAAGCGCTGTAAGGACGGAGATCGCTACACATACGAAAAACAGAACCATACATATCGTGACTCGTCCTTTTCATGACGTACGAATCTACAGCACGTCCGCAACAGCTTCGTCGGTAGCGTCTCGTCATGAAGCGCGTGCGAAAGTATCGACAAGTTTTGAAAAACAGCGCTCGCACACAGCGACGCGCCTTGGTATAAAGGCGATGATCGCTCGCTTCACATATATAACAAACGGACCAGTCGAAACGAACCACAAACGCACCCTAGGCACTATTGCCCATGATGTGTGCTCTCGTGCGCAGCAGTGCAGGCACCAACTCTTGTCGCAACGTCACCGAAGCATTGCAACGGCTAACACTAGAAAAACCGAAAGCATCACGACACTCAGTAACAGGTACTGCGCGCATAAGCGTACGCTTTTGAACCTATCTTACCGCAGAAGCGTAGTCCTACTGCTGTAGTCATATGTGTATCAAAAATAGCAGTGAGCGGCTATACATACTGGTACACTGCACCATACATGCGGATACCCGTGTTCCACAAAGTTTTTACGGCTGACAACATGTGTTTTCCTCTCTCTCCGGCAAGCCATCCCCCCGAGGCAAAGTATCGCCTCTTGCCCTCGAGCCGGCAAACGTTGCTTTTGTCGTTTTTGGTAATTTACTACGTGCACCCCGCGTTAGGCTTGAGCTTCGCGCAAGGCTATAATACATAACATTCGATAGCGGGCAAACTTCGCCCGTAGCTCGGTGTTACCCGCCCTCACATTGATGACCCCGCTCTGCATCGCACCGCCCGCCGTACGACCTAGTCAAACCCAAACCGACACTCATCGTAATCCGTCGCGGTGGGCTCTAAAAATGCGCCAAGAGACAAAGACAAGAAATAAAAAACGGTTTGCCTCCACTACGAGGAGCCGAGCGATCGACGCCACAACACCGCACCCGAAGCACGACCATGGCGGCCCCTTCTTCTCCAGCAGCTCGAGGCACGCCAAGCACATCGTGCGTCCGCAGCCAAGCGCCAGCTAAACGTTCTCAGCGGCCTCCTGCCATCCCCCCGGCGCTTGACGGCAGCCCCCGCATGTCAACTTTCTCTATGGTATGGTGGCGCCTGTCCCCGCCGACCCACAAAATCGTCGGCGCAAGGAGCTTCGTTGAGGGCAATTTCTCCGTGGGGGTCGCCTTCTACGGCGACCTCGGTGCTCTCGCTTCGCGCCGGAATGAGTTGCGGAACGCCACTGTCCCCCGCGCCTCTCGGGGCCGAAGCGATCACGCGAAATCGAAGCGAAAATGTCTCGTTGCCTTCGGCTCCCGGGGCGCCGCCTTCAGCAGAGCCGCGGCGGTCCACGCGGAGGAGGTACCTCCGCGTGAGGCACTCATGCCACTGTTGCGCTGTCACCGGGTTGCTGACCAGCCCCGTTGTGCTGGCCGTGGCTACCCTTAAGAGCAGTAGCCAGGCTGCCCGCCGAGTTTATAGACGATTGCGCAGGGTTTTCCGACGGCCGTGGCGCCCCCTCAACTTGGGAACTCATCGCACAATCTCTCGCATGCCGATTCGGGTCCGAGTCGGCCCGCCTTTCGCCCGCCTCGAGACCCCCGTCGGCGCTTGGGACAATGCTGTGATCGTCTACGCCCACTCTCCCTACTTCCGCCTCGGCCGACACGGCTGCCGCAGCTACCGTCGACAAGCATGACCCGTTATCGAGCGTCGTAGCTAGGGATCCGGCCCCGATCCACTCATCGTCGACCTCGCGCAAGCCCTCCAGCGCTCCCTTCCCTATCAGCGCGATGCTGGATGGCGATTCGGCGCGCGTGATTGCCCGCGCGCCTACCGGCCCGATTACAGGCTCGGCGCCGACCACCCCCTTGTCCGGCCGCCGCAAGACGAAGAGGCAGTCACCGTCGCGGAGGACGAATCCCGCACTCGGACAATTTATCGCGACGTACCGCGACCCGCCCGGGCAGCGACGCCGCTTGTCGGCCGCGGCGGCGCCTCTTCGCTTGCTGGCGTCGACGTCGTCGCTTCCTTGAACCGCCGAAGGCCAGAGCCTGACGGCGGGACCACGTCCGCCCCGGTCGTTACCACTTGGTCTCCGGCGGCCGGTCGGAGGCCGGTGAACACCCAGCGCCAGCAGATCGCGATCTTGCAAGAGCGTTTTGTACGCCTCACCGTACGTTTTAGGGCGTGATCGGACCCGCGCGCCCCTCCCGCCACCTTTGGGGTCTCCCGGCCAAAGCGTCTCGATGGGAACTCGGCAGGCCAGGTCTAGGACGTCGCTCATCACGGACTGAATGCCAGGCGCTAGCATGGTCTGAAACGAGACATGGTCAGAAGGGGGGGGGGGGGGGGGGTATACTCATTATCATGCATGGTCGTAATCGTATGACCATAGACTCTCGCATCCCTACAATTCCGGAGCACCTCGGGTTTTCACCGACCAGACAGACATTGCTGGGACCAAGCGCGAAGCGCCGTGAGCTAATGGGGGGGGGCTAGGGGCAACGGCCGTAGTTTTATTTCGCTTCGCAAGTATGTCACGTGTGGGCTATGAGTAGTGGAGACGCCCAAGGTGTGGAGCAAGCACAAGCGCAATACGAGGTTATTTTCCCTGACGAAAGTATAATAATACACTATCGATCGTCGGGGGGGGGCGGGTCGGCCCTGCAAGCGCAAGGGCAACCGATGCGCTCATCAGCTGACAAGAGGAGATGCTCTTAACCCGTTACAACCGCACCCAGGTTTAGCGGGGACAAAATGCCTCGATTTTAATGTGGGGATATTTTTGGCGTATTAACAGTAAAAGAACAAAGGGGCTTCTTTCTTCGAATGATGACGGGGGGGGGGGGGGAGGGAGGGGTGGGGACAGTGGGGACGAAAGCATCAAACGCCCTCGCGCACGCACTCTCGAGCACGCCGCGCTGTTTAGCGCACTAATGTTTCACCTGAAGCAAGAGCAGCTCGGCCGCGTTGCCGATCACCACGTCCCCGGATGCGTACCCGGACATTGTGGCGAAGAAGTCGTGGAACCCTTCATGAAGCACGCCGCGAGTGTCGTCAAAGTAGACTCCCAGAACTCCCGGGCCCCGCGTGCTATCACTGAGCGAGCTTTGTCTCGCGAAGGTCTGGGCCCGCGTGCTATCATCGAGCGAGCCTTGTCTCGCGCAGGTTTCGCTAGGGTTCCGGAAGCTCCCGCGCCACCAGGTGTTCTTTCTGAGCGAAGAGCCACTGAGAGAGGCAAGCACCGGCGCCTTGTCCACCTCGGTTTCCGCCTCCACCTTCTCTTCGCGCCCCCCGTTCTCTTCGAGGTACTCCCATGCCCGTTCCCCCTGCTCTCGCTCGAGCACCGCCGCGCGGCGGCGCACGTGGGCGCTGATGACCTGGTGTTGCTCAGCGCTCGCCGAGTCATCGAACCTCACCACCACCCTCGTCGACGCCGGCGCCAGGCCTAGGACGTCTACGACCACGCCCATCGCCCAACCGTCCGAACCCTGCCCCCTCCCGCTGTGGTCCCCAAACCCGAGCCCCCCGCCGCCGTTCGAGTCCATCGGGCCGTACAGGTGGGCTCCCATCTCGTGGTTTTCGGAGACCCGGCTGGACACGATGCAGACGAGGTCGGCGCCACCGATCCCGCACTCTAGCAGCCCCGAGCACTCCGCAACTTCCTTGTGCAGCCGCACCGAGGGGAACCGCTTGGCCAGCTCGCGCTCGGCCAGCCCGTCCACCGTCAGGTCCCACCACGCAGGGGGGCAGAGCACGGTAACGGCGGACGACCCTCCCTCAAAGTCAACGTCGGCGTCGCAAAGCGCGATGATCACGCCCAGGGCAAAGGAAAGAGACTGGGCGATCACCAGGACGACCCGGGGGGCGGCGATGCGAGCCGCCCGCCCGGGGAGGTAGAGGGCACGAGGTGGCCGCTCCCATGTAGCTGCGACCACACGGTGCGCTCACAAGCGCCACCGCCGCTGCCGCCGTCACAGAGGGGGATGCTGCGGCCGTTACCGTCGATGACGCTGCTCCTGCGGCTGCTGGTGCTACGGCTTCGGCTGGAGCTGCCGCGGCGGCTACCTCTGACGCTTACGGTTTCGCCGGCGCTGCGACTACCGCTGAATCTTATGGTGCCGCTGCCGCCGCCGCTGAACGGGGCGACCACTACGGCGTTGTCCTGCGGCGGGGGTGGCGGCCTCGTGAATTCCTCGCGGCTTACCCCCCCCGACAATGGGCTTCTCGAAAGGTTTAGTCGGTCTTGCGGGTCTGCCCCGTCGACGTCTTTGGACATTTTTGTTCCGGGGACCACCTGCTGACGGTTGCGCCACCAAGACGATTGAGGCGGCGTCCTCCCGCTCCGTCCTAGTGAGGCCGTAGAATCCGTCGACAACGTCGAAATTAGGGTTGGCTGGATGCCCCTGGTAATAACCCTCGTCGCGCAGTAGCGTGCAAGGACGTCACCCGCCTGAGTTGTTGGGGGCGCAGGGACGGGAGGAACGGGAGGGTGGGGGGGGGGGGGGGGGTGACATGCGGAATATAGAGTGGACACCGGATGCCGCAAAAACAGTGACTCTAACGAACAAACACGCGAGCACATCGTCGGGTGCGACAGAGTGAGGGGGGAGCGGGCAGGCCGCTACAGCTCTATCAACAGTAAACTACGCAGACGAACGCGCGATGTGAAAGTCACCACTGGGCAATAACCCTATTCTCCAGCGATCGCTGCACCCTACTATCACTTTATAGCGCACCCTACAACGCATCTACGGTAAGCATGGTCTCCCTATCGCCGATATCCGTAATGCCTATCGTCTACATTCCCTTTCGTGGAACACTCCAACGCCTGAATATAGCCACGTAAACGCACACGTGGTAGTACCACATAGCATCGCCTTCTCAAACCCCATCGATCTTTACGTTTTCCCTCTCCTTCCCCCCCCTACCGCCACTGCCGCTGCCACCAACCACAACGACAGCATCACCCCTCCCAACAGCGTTCTACCCATGCAGTTCCTCCCACGAACGCACACGCTATGCACACACGCCAACACACACAAACACCTACCCACCCACCCATCCATCCATCCACACACGCACACTCACCATGTGGTTGGCCCCGACGAACACACCGACGTCATCATCCCCCAGCACCTCGCCGTAGTCCGGGTGCACTCTGGCAAAGCCCTGCTCGCGACTTTGGTCATCACGCTTCTGCCCGTCCTCACGCCTGCCAGAGGAGGAGAAGGATAAGTAACTGCCGGTGGTGCAGATCAGGGCGAACAGGGTGCACCCGCACTCCCTTTGGAGCTCTACCGCTACGTCTCCCGCACACTCCCCGGTGAAGGCGTCCAGGTGGAACCGGATTATCACCCGCTGCAGTGACCTCAGGTACTCCTGAAGGTTTTGTCCGAGCGGAGGCAGTACGATGCGGTGCAGTGTGTTGCGGCGATGCAGTGGGAGGACAGTATTCTGGGGCTATTGATTGCATTGTGAGTTAGTGGACGCGGTGGTTGCTTTGGCTGAAAGGAGAAGGCAGAGGGTTAGGCGGTCGGTACTTCGGGTGTGACCGTGCCCGGACGGACGGATGGCGGTTGTGCTAACGCGTGCGACGAGCAAGCGGCCGGTGGGTACCGGACTCCACATAACAGAGTAGATCGATGGGAGAGGTTTGATGACGTGAAGAGCAGCAGCAGCAGCAACAGTAGCAGTAGCAGCAGCAGCAACAAGAATAACAATAACAACAACTAATCGTGGATACATGAACAAATCGTGGGAATGCATATGAACAAATCCTGGATACATACATGAACAATAATCTATGCATACACAGCACAATTCATGGACGCACACAACAGAAACACAGCACTTCATACACAAAACTTACACAGAACACACAAACATACACACACCCGCGAAAAGATAATTCTAACACGCACTAACAGGCAGGCAGCAAGCGGGCGGAACGGGCCGTGTGGCACCCCCACTACCTCGCCCACTCTCTCACTCCCTACCCGCTCACTCACTCCTTCTGTCTCGAAAACAATCGCTTCTTCCGGGTTCCTCGGCACATCCTGCTGGGCAGCCCTAGCTTTCAAGAGATGTTCCGCCTCAGGCATGCACGACAGCATACCCGCCCACACAGTGGAGAACCCGGGTTGCTGGTCGGTGCAAAAGCAACATCCGGCGGAAGCGAGCACGCAATCAACAAAGCGCGGTGCAAGGATCAATCGATGGCGAGGACGTACATGGAATGCTTTTTTACTGGGTGGGAGGAGGGGAGTGTACTCGATACCATGCATTGCCGTAGTCGTGTGACCACGGACCCTCGCATCCCTACAATGCCGGGACAGAGCACACTTGGTTTTCACTGACCAGGCAAAACATTACTTGCTTACACCAAGCGCGAAGCGAAACGTAAGGTGTCCGGCGAGTCCCATCAAGGGTGAACCGCATCCAACTAAGAAGCGCTGGTGAGGGGGGGGGGGGAGGGGGCGTACTCGAACGTTGCTTGCCTAAGGCGTGTATGTGACCTTCGACCACGCACCCCTTTCGAGACGGAACACCGTTCCTACTCCTCATAGAGACACCTCCAACATCCGCATGATCATTTCCTTTTTTCCATTCATCACATTAAAAAATGGCATCGCCTATATACCTGGAACCTGTTTTGCCTTTTGTGGCCACCATCGATCTCCAAGGACACAGGGGGGCGATGGACAGCTATTAATAGCTGCTTGTGCCCAGGCTGGCAAACGTCCTCACGGACTCCCTGGTGTAATGGACTCTTTGGTACAAAGTGCAATTTTTCAAGAATACCCGTTGCAACGGGCGATACCGCGCGTTGTCTAACGGGTAGTGGGGCGAGAGATTCATTCAGTGGAGCAGCAAGCGAGGTGGGAAGGGGTCGGGACGGAGGGGAGAAGGAGCCGTAGATCATCCAATCAACAGGATATTTCATATTTTCCAGCATGCGCTCTTTTCTTGCAAAATTGGGCAGCAACGCCGCGCTGCGCTTCTTGTCGTCTTCCTCTACTGACACAAAACCCGCGCACAAGCGGTTCATGAAAATTGAAGTAGTTCGCATCCTCTGATACCCCCCCAAAACGCCCATACCCACCCACCCGCCCAAGCACCCACCCGCCAACCGCGCCACCCTTGGATTGAAAACGCGCTCACCATGCAAGCGTGCGCGACGAGCGCTTCCATGACATCGTCGTAGCACACTACGCCTTCCTCGGGTAGTCCGAGCCTGACCAGTCGCCGCTTCGACTTGCTGTGCGTCATTAGGCACAGGACAGGGGCTCCCGGGGGCGACGCTTGGTGCGCACAGAGGGCGCGGATGAGGGACGTCTTATCCTGCGCCTCCGTGTCCGCCGCTAGGCGATCGCTCAGCACGAAACACGCCCGGGCACCTCCGACCCTTGCGCGGCGCAAATCTTCCGCGGAGCTGCATGCAGGGTTTGAGGGTGGACGATTCGCAACAGGAGAAGGCTTGAGAAGAGAGAAGCAAGGTCGCAAAACGTTCATGGACAACTTTCGGAAGGCCTCTCACGACAGTGCGCCCTTGTCATTATCTTACCCTTGCGACCTCCCCGCTTCCCCCCGCTTCCCCTCCTATACCATATACCTGGTATATTATAGGTGGGTCGGCGTCGGTTGGCGACGACGCTGTGAAACACGCCTCTCACTGCGTGAGCTAGACAACCAGGGTATCGTTTTTTTTTTTCTTCGAGGCCACCACGGCCAATGGTTAAGTTAGATTAATTTTGAGAACCTTAACTCCGCAGAAGGGGGATGATCGGATCACATAGTGTTTATATGGTAAGACAACCCACGAGGCAGTTACATAGTGAACCCAATGCTGTCTCTGGAAGTGGCCACACCAGAAAACAAATCAATTCAATGACGCTGCCATCCGTATGCAAGAAAACCCGCCTCAAAAGCGGTTCTTAGTTGGATGCAGCTCACCCTTCATGCGACTCACCCAAAACACCTCACGGCGCTTCGCGCTTGGTGCAATCAGTATCTGCCTGGTCTGTGAAAACCCGACGTGCTCCGTCCCGGCATTGTAGGGATGCGAGAGTCCATGGCCATACGACCACGGCCATGCATGATAATTCGTACCCCCCCCCCCCCCCCCCCGCCCCGTTCTCCCCCTCTCCCTCTCCCACCTCCGGAGCCTCCGAACTCCGCGCTTTTACCTGAGATCACCGTTAAGATAAGTGACGGCGAACGAAGGCTGGAGGCAGAGCAGCGCCTCCCACGCCAGTGTCGGCTCCTGCGGCACGACGACGACCACGTGCGCCGTATGGTAGGCCATAGAGTCCGGAGCCAGCAGCTCTCGGAGAAGAACACTGACCACTCGGAGGCAGCTCGAGTCGCACCCCACCTTGAGAGACAGGGAAAAAAAGACGACGGCGACGACCACGACGACAAAAAATACATGAAAAAAAAATAACGAAAACAACACTCGACCGGGTGCGGGCATAAATTTCTGAACAGAACACACGGAAATTTCGGGATGAAAAGAACTAAACGGCGAGATCAGGTCGATCGCATGAGAGCCCCCACGCAGTGTCTGGCTGGTCGGCGCAGACCCGACGTGCCCCGTCCCGGCGTTGTAGGGATGCGAGGGTCTCATGGTCGTACGGCTACAGGCATGCATAATATTGAGTACACCCCCCCCTCCCTATGGTCATATGACGACGGCCATGCATGATCATGAGTACGCCACCCCCCCCCCCCCCCCCCCCCCCCCCCCCCTACCCCCAACCTCTGCCACTACCGCCGATGGGCCTTCTACGAGAATTGTCGAGCCGACATCCGTCAGTTGACCCGTCACCACGGGCGCCACGACCAAGAACCACAGCGGCAACGGCAACAGTGAGAGAGCAGCCCGACACGGGCCGTCGTACAACTATAGACGGTACACACGTCGGACAGACAGGTCAGATAGGTCATCTACAGATCGATCATCTAGATCCTAATCTGCCGTTAAGATATGTTGTGCAGGACAGGTGCACTGTAGTACATATCTAACCCAGGAAACATGTTTTTTAGATCATGCAGGTTATACATACCCCCCCCCCCACCTCCCCACCCGGCAAAATGAGCTGCTGTAGATCGTACAGATCAGGAGGCTGAAAATTCTGCCCCGAATAATCTAGATCGTCCAGCAGGGAATCCATTGTCTGTCCGAGGTGCGAAGAATAGCACATCCCCTCGCCCTCGCCGCCGCCGCCGCCGCCGCCGCCGCCGCCGACGTGGTTGGAGAGACGGCGGCTCTTCCCCACGTAGTGACGAGCGCTAACAAACTCTCGTAAACTTCCGATATACTTCCTAGGACTGTAATTTGCTAGCGCTACTGAAAGTCTCGCCGCATATCGTATACTGGTATCAGCCTACACACAGGCGTCAGTGTCCGGCGATTTTGTTTTCCCAATGCTGTACGGTGTATACGAAGTACCAGGCTGTAGAGTTATTGCTGCCTGAACACAGGGGTATGACAGTGTTTAATTGTATCGCTGTTCCTTGTTCGTGTCTTCCCTTTCTCTGTTCGTCGTCACGGGGTAGCCGTAGCTTAGCACGTCAACTGCGACGGGCACGGACAGCACGGCTACTATTACGGGGGCACATAATTAATAGGACCTATGGTATACATAAAAACCTATATATTCACCTATTTTTACTAACAAAATTTGGTCCCGTTAACTATGGACCCCCGTAAAAACAGTTGCAGGTAGAACCCGCTGCGCGATAAGGCCCCGCATTAACGAGGAGCATAACTTATCGTAATTGAATAGTGTGAATCGTAATTGACTAGAATTTCGTGAAAAAAATCGACTTTGGGTCTCCTAACGAGGTACCGTATAGCGTATTGTGTTGTAAAATTCGAATAACGCGAACGGGTCAACGAACATCCGTCGGCAACCAACGAGGCGAGCGATGGCATGCGTCCTCCCCGGAGCGCCGCGGCCAGCGGCAGATTAAATTTTGGCGGCAACGGTTAGAAGGCTGTAGCTCTAGGGATGTCCTGGGTGGCTGGCACAGCCCCAAAGACCCACGCGGACAGCCGCGACGGGGATACATCGATAGAATTTCGGAGCGAAGTCGCCACCTGGTCGGTGGTCGTGTACTTTGGGAGGCAACGACGGACGAAAAAAACTAGGTTGGCGACGACCTTTCTTGTTTTCAGGCGCTGCGGGCAGTCTACTCTATGCTATGGATCGTCGGACTTCGCGCTGCGGCTGCTCCGGTGGCCCTGCTTCGCCTCTGAAGCAGCTGACAACATGGCTCACGTTTGCGTCGCTTGCTTCGGTTCCATAGAACATGCCACGTCAAGTTGGACAAACCCCTCAAATTGAAAAAACAAAATTGAACGAGATAGAAAAACAAGTCCCAAGAGACTTCCTTGTTAAATTTGGGTGTTCTCGAGTCACGCGAAAAAGCCTGCTTCGTGATCCATTTTTCGACCGATCAGACGCAAACTAAACCAGACGGAAAACAGATTTTTTACAATTATAAAAAAAACGCAATCCTCCTTAATACGGGCCCCCTAATCACACGGACAACAACTACCCCCTCCTCGAAAACCGTCGTGAGGTCCCGTTCTTGCTGCACTAGTCTCGTCACAGTAAGAATCCTAAACCCGACCGGCACCGCACGTACCGACGGCGCACCCGACATTTCATCGGTGTGTATCGTGTACGTAGCGCATGCCGCTTTTCTCCTCAACGCCCGCCCCGGCTCCTTCGCAGCAGCATCGACAGTACAGCGCAGCCTCCTAGCATCACAGCCTTAAGCTGTCGCTGCTGTTGTCGTGTCGTGACAACGACTGTATACAACTACACCTCTGTACGGGTGGGGGAGGGGGGGGGGGGGGGGGTACTCATGTTATGCATGGCCGCATGGCCTATTATAGTCGTATGACCACACGTAGACCCTCGCACCCCTTCAACATGCCGGGACGGAACACGCCAGGTTTTCACGGACCAGGCAGATACTGCTGGGAGGGTTTCGCGTGCTCGCCGCGGCCACCAACATGAAAGACTCAACAACCACGGTACGCGGCGCGGCGCGTCATTCCGCGGCTGGAGATCCGTCAACGAAGGCAAGCGATAAAAGGAAGGAAAACGCTTGGGCTGTCGGCGCCTCCCGAGATAAGTTTTTTTTGTTTGCTTCCTCAGGGGGGGGGGGGGGGGGGGGGGGGGGGGGGGGGGGGGGGGGGGGGGATGATGGTGTAAAACCTTCTCGAAAGAGATGCAAATAATTATGCTGTGCTCCAAGAGCCTCATGCACGACGATGGGTGCCCTCCGCTCACCACGATATGCCCCGTGCCCCAGCTCTTGCTGAGCCGCCCCCCGTACTTGGGAGTGAGCCGCGTGAGGTTTATCAGCGCGTTGGTCACGAGCGGGCGCGCAAAAGAAGAGCGACAGGATCAGCACTGTGAACAGCATCCGGCTCAGGGGCGTCGAGGGGCTAATGTCTCCATACCTATAGATGTACAGCAGTTCGCAAGTTCCAGCGGGGGAGGGGGTCACGGGTGGGGAGGGGGGGGCGGAGGCGTCAATCGCAAGGCGAGGCGAGGCGAGGCAAGACAAGGCAAGGCGGGGCAAGGCAAGCCAAGGCATGCCAAGGCAAGCCAAGGGGCAAGGTAAGGGGCAAGGCAATGCATGGCTAGTTGAGCCAAGCATGCCTCCGGCCATGCACCACGTACAACCAGGAAAAAACACGAAACCGGATAGACGATACCAGGACCTGATGCTTACAGGAGCCCGCCGAGAGTAGGAGAGAGGGAGAGGGGGTGCGGGGCTCGGGGAGAAGGGAGAGAGAAGAAACCAAAACCCAGCAAAATGCTTCAGGGTCGCCGGCGCATCTTGCAGCCCTAGGTTTGGAGGTGCCATCTAAACTTAATCGAAGGCGCCGTTGATGACAGCACATATTAGAGTGCGCGGGAGAGCGGAAGAGCTGTCGTCGGCGTCGTTTCAGGCTTCAGGTGATGTTAGTGCACCTCTCCAAGGACAATAGGGTCAGACGCTCACTGCATTTAGCGAACGCCACCGAGCAGATACAGACCCCCGCCCCCCCCCCCCCCCCCCCCCCCCCCCCCCCCCCCCCCCCCCCCCCCCCCCCCCCCCCCCCCCCCCCCCCCCCCCCCCCCCCCCCCCCCCCCTCCCCCGCCCGCCCGCTCTCCGCCACACCACGTTATTACCATTGCTTCAAACTCACCAGTGGCATCCCATTATCACAATTTTAGTACACTACTGCAACTGAGACTATGACGGAGAACACCAGTAAACAGGACCTACAGTACACACAAAAAAAACAATCTATATTCCCCTATTTTTACTAAATAATCTTTGGTCCTATTTACTATGGTCCCCCGTAATAGAGGCAATGCCGGTGCTAACCGAAACAGCACCACCCGCTCTTACAAGCAAAAAAAAAAAAACACTCTCTTGTCCACTCTTTCAAGAATTGCACCCACACGTTCGTGGGGGGACAACCTACTACCACTCTCGCCGGAAACAGAACCACCGTTTCATATTGACATCAGGGTCCGAACGGCGACTATGTATCTGCCCAGAGCGATATCAGGTGGGTTTTAGAGTGGGGAACGTTTTGCAGCAGACAAAAGGGGCCAAGGGCAAGCTACACTCGCACGCATACCGCCGCCAAAAACAGCAGGAGAACCTTACCCCCACAGATGGGAGACGGGCACGAGGGCAAGCTACACATATCGTGGTCAAAAGCAGCAAAAAAAGAAAAATAACCCACGATGGGAGACAGACACGAGGGCAAGCGCTACCTACGCACATTGCGGTCAAGAGCAGCGGGAGAACCTACCCCACGGTGGAGAAGGACACGACGATGTAGTACAGAGCGTCGTGGAAGGGCATGTTGCCGTGCCCGGCGCCCCAGTCGGCATTCTGCACCTCCACGAGGAAGTTCGTCAGGCCCGCCAGGATGAACAGCACCACCAATGTCTTCAAGCTCCACCGGACGAACTGCGAGCGCAGGACGAGGACTTGCCTGCGGAGGATCGCGCATGTTTTGGTTTTGCTGTTTTTCAAAAGCCAGGCGGTTAGGCCGTGTGGCGACGGTGAGCATATACAGCACTACAGCAACACGCATTTGTAACGATGTTACGCCTTCGTCACAGGTCTCATATCCCCTTCCCCCCGGGTACATATACACAGGTAAAATGCTGCCTTGCTGTACAGTATACTACTTTTTTTTTTTCCTTGTTCCTATTTATCGTCTTCGCCCTCCTTTTCTCTCTCCTTCCTATTAGTCGTAACTCAGATCCGGGGTGTCACGTAGCAGGCTCTCCTCCTCGTTTTTATCGCGAGAAGGCCTCAGCCCTTTCTTCCCTCGTTGACTCGCGTCTAATGGCGATATTTCTGGAAAAAATATGTATGTATATGTATCAGCTGTGAGATCGAGGAATTCGTCGAAACTCGCATTTTGCAAGCCGTGTGTGACTGGTAGTAGTACCTGGTACGTTACAAACTCATCTTTGCAAGCTGTGTTTGATACTACCAATCGACAACATGTTAAAAATACCATAGATAGCTATGCCAAATATCAATGTTCGATGTCAACACAAAAGCAAAACTCGCCTGGTGTGGTCGAACGCCAGAGAGCTTTCCTGGACGAAGACCGAGATGGTCACAAGCAGCCTGGCCACTCGGATGACCCGAGTGAGCTTGAGGCCGAGGTATACATCGGTGAAGTGTCCGCTCGACGTCTGCGACGCGTCCTGAAGGCAGTGCAGACAGACAGACGCACACAGACAGACAGCCAAGGGGAAAAAGGGGGAACATACACACGTTTAGGTAGAGAACCATACATCATATGCCAGACACTGTTGTGGGCACTTACCAGTACAGTCTACATGTGCCATGATACCACGCGACCATACAAGGTGGGTACGCAAAACCACGAGGTGGATATGCACGTACGACGACCGCGTAATGCGTTATTGACAGGGTAACATATCATTGATTGTAACGTGGAAAAGAAGCAAGAGTGCCTCATAGTTGCGGTAGGGGTGTGTGCGTTCGAAGTCGCAACCTGTTGTTACGCAGCAGATAATAAATTGAGAAAAACAAAAAGAAGAAGAAGAAGAAAAAAAAAAACGCACACAGCCTTTCTGGAAAACAAAATACGAATCACGAGGCAGGGGCTTCATAACACGCACTGCTGTAGCAAGGTGGTCGAAGCCAACTCGAGACGTCTTGCAACGCAGCAAGCTCCGCGATCTAGCATAACTCCGCCCGCTTCTGCAGACGGCGGCTTGATCCAAATCGGTTATGATTATGTGCAGGTCCAGCAATCGGTCAAAAGAGCCGTCGGCACACAAGACAAGAAACGGAGCAGACTAACGAACGAACGAACGAGAAAATACATGAATTGAACACTGGAAGCTTATGAGCACCTCGCTAAGAAGAGTTTTCGTTTTGCTAAGAAAGGCTGAAGCCCCAATAACGGCATCGTGCTTCGCGTTTGGCCTTGGTCTATTATTATTTCATTAAAAGAAAAAAAAAAAAACAGCCGCGCGCTTTGCGCTCGGCCTTACCTCACTATCCCGTTACAAGATACTGGTTTTACAGAGAACATCCGGAAAATGGTATACCGTGTTTGTTCCGAGCCACTTGACAGCATCATAAGAAAAATCCGCGATAGAGAAAACCTCATATCGGCAGTGGTCATTGGCCAAAGTACCGCGGTACAGTGATCTGGCCACGACTCCTATGGTCTCGTATGGTACACCGACTCCTATCACAACTAATGTACTCAGGTTGATTTTTTGACTGCTTTACGCCCTAGATTTACCGTTGAATGGCGTACAGGACGCCGGCCAATACGGCCGTCAGACCCGGGCAACGTAAACCCTTTCGCAACAGCATACCACGTGCGCCCTACGGAGCAACAACATACAGCTGACAGAGCACTACCCTTGGAGGTCAGAACATACAACAGGGGTTGGGGCATCTATATAGATGCGTCGGAATGCGGAAACAGCGAGCCCTGGATACGCAGCGGGTTCAAGGAGCTTTTTTGCGTGGTCGTTGGCCGCTTGACCACGACGTGCTGCGCTTGATGACTGCAGGGGAGGGTGGGCGCGGGGGGTATACCATGTCCCGCATGGCCGTAGGTAGTCGTATGACCATAAGACACTCGCATCCCGACAATGCCGGGGCGGAGCACATCGGGTTTTCGCCGACCAGGCGGACATTGCTTGCACCAAGCGCAAAGCGCCGTGAGGTGTTTGGCGAGTCGCATGAAGGGTGAGCTGCATCCTACTACAGTAAGAAGCGTTGGTGAGGCGGACTTTCTTGCTACGGGGGGGGGGGGCGGGGTACTCCTTTTTTGCTTGCCTTAGTCCCTTGACCATCGACCACAGCAACCCTATCGAGACGGAGCACCGTTCCTACTTCTAGTAGGGACACTTCCAACAGTTGGGTGCTCATTACGTTGTTTTCATATACTACTTAAAAAAGTAATCGCCAGTCTCATCCCCTTCCTGTTTCACCACCTGTGGCCACCATCTATCTCCTAGGATAGCGATCGTATTCTCGCTACTATATAGTGTACCAAACTCCTCCATGTCACCTTCGTCTATTTTCCTCATTTTCTTCTGCAACACATCCCGTTCCGCCTTGAAGATTTCAGATTCTTCCACTAGATGAGTTCTACTCTCTATTGCTTTGCCACAAGGGCACATCTGTGCCTCTACTTGCTCCTCTTCCCGGCTACTGGTATACTTCTTTCTTGTTTCTGGCAGGTCCGGGTCCCAAACACGAAATCGCAGTTGCAGCGTTTTTGCATGGTCCATTGGGCCGTGCAAGTAAGTTTTCATTCCTGTTCCTTCCCTCAATCCCCCGTATATTTCTAAGTGCTATTCCGATTCCACCTTGTTTCTTAGCGCTAGCCTTTCCCTTCTTTCTATCCTTCCTTCTACTTCTGTCTTGTACCTCCCAAACTTCTCTATGGACAGCACCTCTTCTCGGTTTTTCTCCGACATCCTTCCATACTTTCTCGACGACGCCATCCCCCCTTATTCCAGCTCGCCCTTTCCTTTACGCTCTCCCACGTAGCTCAACCAGCTACTATGGCTGGCAACCCCTGTTCTTGGCATGTTCCTTGCTTTATACTGCCAATTTCAACTTTTTCACGTGGGGGGGGGGTAGGGAGCGGAAGGGTCTCGACATGCTCTGTCTGTTGGTTGTACGTTGTTGCTTCGTTGGAAATACCAAAATAGAAAGACGGTTTTACTTTAGTGTACATATAGAAACGTTTCCCATCGTTCGTGACAGAGCGGTATGCCTACATGCCTCAGTCTTGTTTAGTGGAGGGGTTTTTGAGGTTGCCCAGGACCGATGGGCGTGTATCTGCGGACGTCCTGCCCGCCGTAAAACAGTGAAAACGAGTCTGAGACTATACCTGCTACGGTACGCAGTCAGGGGTCTGTGTGCCGTGGGGGGTTTGTGGCCAGATCACGGCATCGCGGAGTCTTGGCCACTAGGCGCAGCCGGTACAAGGTGCTTCACGCGGTGGATTTGCCCTACGGTACGTCAAGTGGCGCAGAAAAAACACGGCATACCGTTTTGTGGGGAAATTACCTACCAGTAATATTCAGATGACTTGTCGATCGAACACTGGCATTATTTTTTATTTCATCCGGATGATGCTGCCACACTGTATATACCTTGTACTGTACGTATACGATACCATGTTATGCTAATACACTACAGAGTAATACGCGCCACCTATCACGTTTTCCCTTTACTGTTGCACCTTTCCAGAGGCGAAGATAGCCCACGGTATACCTTTTCATGGCTAGCCTCCTATATTATTACTATATATGAGGGTCGGTCTGACATGCACAATACCGATCATTCGTACAAATGATACGATACCCAGCTGGCGTACATCTGCGCGCAGGCGAATTTCCTCAGATGTGCGAGCACATGATCATGCTGTTCCACCGTCTGAGGTAGGACTTCTGAGGTAGGGTTTTGTCGCGAAGTTGTGAGGGATTTTTTTCCCGGCGGTGATATTGCTTTCGGCTTCGGCTATAACGGCGGCCGCCACCCCGACTCGGAACTCTAACCGTATCATCCCCAACGAGAGGCCGTGCTTGGTTGGTGTGCCAGCTGGTCTTTTGTGCTTGGAAAGGCTCTAGTTGCTCCGCGGGCACATCTAAGGAAGTTCGCGCTTGCGCGGGCAGATCTGCGCGAGATCATACGATATGATACCAGGTATATACGCGCCATAATACCATACGTAGCACTCTAAGGCCGCGGCAGGGGGGAGGGGCGGGTGAATCCATGGATTGGTATATTATGATAACAAAGGATTGAAGGCGCGAAAACAGACGTAGGTATACTTTAGTATGGAGTGGTCCGTATGAAGTTTGGCGGTTACACGCCCGGAGGTTCGTTCCTTCTTCCTTCTTCTGTTGTACTCGAAGTTTGTAAACTTTAACTTGGACGCTTTCGAAGCTTTCTCGATTTTCTTCTCTTTACAAAATGTTTTGGCCTTTATATAGTAGCGTATTCTTAGGCCGCTTTTCGAAGTTTTTTTTCTCGTTTTTCTTCTCTTTGAAAATTCCCTCGACCAAAATCTTCCCGAAAACGCCTGCGTTGTTCGGTACTGGCAAACCTTCCCGTTCTGGAAAAAAAACATGCGAGGGTTGAAAAACGATTGCACCTTCCCCTGTGCGAACTCAAAACGCTTTTCACGGCAAGACCAACTGTCGAGAACGCCTACCAAAATTCATTTTTTTATAACTCGGGTAGGCCTGATTCGACGCGAGTCGACGAGGGAAGAAAGGGCTGAACCCCTTCTCGAATATACAAGTCCAAGGCAAGCACGGTCATGGGGAGGGGATAGGAGAGCCTGCGGCGTGATACACCGGATCTGAGTCACGACTATTAGGGGGGACCATAGTAAATAGGACCAAATACTGACAGTAAAAATAGGTAAATATGTAGGTTTTTGTGTGTACCATAGGTCCTGTTTATTATGGTCCCCCGTAAAAAAAGGGAGCAGGAGCGAGAGGGGCGAAATTAATACTTGGGATGGAAACAAAAAACAACAAACCTAAAACACATACCAGGTACGCGTGTAATACATACCAGGTATGATTTTTCGATACATGTGTACTGTATACGAGTACGAATATATATTACGAACCTCTGCGGGTACGAAAAAATATGCATATTCGTACATGAAAAAAAAAAAAAAAACACCCCATCAGCTGTGAGAACGAAAAAGATTCAAGGTTGTGTTCTGTAGGGTTCGAGGATTCCGAGCACGGGTATGGATGTCTTACAGAACTTGCAGAAGTTCCGGGTACAGGTATGGAAGTCTTACAGAGCTCTCACAGAAGTTCTGGGCAGTGTGACGCGGGCATACGGGTATGAATGGCATACCGAACCCACAGAAGTCCAGGGTACGGGGGGGGGTATGCTAGTCTTACAACATCCATCCGCAGAAGCTCCGGGCAGGTATAAAAAAGACGTACAGTACCCGCACCCCGAGTGTTTCGTCACAGGCGTACACAACTTACAGAAATTCCGGGTACGGGCATGAAAGTTGTACAGAACTCACAGAAGTCCTGGTACAGGTATGGATGACAGAAATTCCGGGTACGGGCATGAAAGTTGTACAGAACACACAGAAGTCCTGGTACAGATATGGATGACAGAAAATCCGGGTACGGGCATGAAAGTTGTACAGAACTCACAGAAGTCCTGGCACAGACATGGATGTTGTGGTAAAACCGGCGAACACTTACTGATTGATCTGCAGAACAACATGCGACTGACGAGACAACATGATGTCACAACTGCTGGTACTGCTGCCGTGCGCACTATTTCGTACTACTGCTGCTGCAGTACTTGTTTGTTTTCTCCCATCGAAACGCATTTTTGCTACAGCCCGTTTCGTGACAACAAAGAACAGGCAGGATTTCAGGGGAAACGCGATAACATCATCATTATCATCATATCCAATGCATAGCATACCCGCCGCTGCACTCCTGGGGTTAAACCCGAGTACGTACCGGGTTCCCGGGTATTATGACGAAGATACACCCGCACCCGGGCCATTGTGCGACAGTCTCAAACAGAATCTACAGAAGTTCCGGGCACGGGTAAAAAAAGTCGTGCAGAACTCACAGAAGTTCCGGGCACGGGCATGAAAGTCTTAACAGAAGTCGTAGAAGTTCCAGGAATTGTGGCACGGGCGTACAGAAGTCGCAGCAGTTCCGGGCAGGTATAAAGACGTAGTATCCGTCCCCATCGTATTGTGGAAACGGGCGCACATCACTGACATAGAAGTTCCGGGTGCGGATATGAATGCGGTAGATACCTTACAGAAGTTCCTGTTCTTTATGGGTGTGAATGCGGTAAATAACTCACGGAAGTTTCTGGGTACGTACGGGTAATATGTATACCCAGGAAAAAGCCCCGCGGGTATGGTTCTGTACAGGTACCCTGCAGAACACAACCTTGGAAGAAAAACTTAAAAAAACATTTCCTCGAAACGCGTACGTGCGCAAGGCGTGTGTGATACTTCGATCGCGCGTGAATTATGTTATACTGATTTACCGAAGGGTATTCGGTGTATATAAGAACGGCATCTACTCTATATTGTCGGAAGGTAAGCATAATAATAATAATATGTTACATAAATACATGCCAGGTGTATGCTTCGTACCTGGTACGTCGTATGAGAATGTTTTCTGGGATAGTTTTGAAATAATACTAGGTGTACCATTAGGGCCCATCTTATCGAGGACTTTGGGTTTTTTTAATTTTGATCTTTTTTGTTTCTAATTTAATTTGCATCTGATTGGCCGATGAGTGCATCACCAAGCAGGCATACTCAAGGCAAATTAGAAAGTTTCAATTTGAGTGAAAAGTCTTTTGGGATTTTTTTCGTGTGATTTTTCTAATTTCAATTTGGAATTTGGGAGTTGATCAGCCTTGATGTAGCACGTTCATGGTGGGTCAACACCCCCGGTGGAGTCTGGGGTGATTCTTGGCCGCTTCGGTGACCACGATCGAGGCGATAAAACGCGAACCTCAACGACAGGCGACCGGAGCAATAGCCGCGCCCACGCCCACAGACAATAGCACATCGTACCCCGGCGGTGGCGCCTCAAAAGAGATCATGGCGGCCGCAAACCCAATTTTCGGCCTGCTCGCTCGGCCAACCACCACGAAAACCGAGCAAACGAGCAAAAAAACAGAGGATACGCTCGAGACACCGATAGCTGCATCACCGTTGCTGTTTCGCACGTGGCGCTTGAGGGCTCCCTCCGCCCACCCAAGACACCCTGAGAGTCATAGCTTCCTATCCTGCGCCGCCACCAAAAAGAAAAAGAAGCTGGCGGCAGCGCGCATGTGACAACGCAAACCTTCGCTCTCGTCTACGCTCGTCGCTGTCTGTCGGCTGGCCGTTGTCTGACGCGGTGCGTTAGTCCAGGTTGTTCCGAATTCCTTTTCGTTTGACAATGAATACGCCGTTTCCCGATAAGGATACAAAACACGTTTTTTTTTTTTTTTTTTTTTCGAAATCGAATTAAAACTCATTGAAATCGAAAATTTATTTCAAAATAACGAAAATTTAGCGTTCCCCGTTAAGATGGGTTCTTAAGACACGATGACGCTACTTCTGTACAGACGTCAGAATGTCAGAACTTGCGGACGATGACGACACCACCACAGGCAGCAGGCCTCCGCTCTTGGGCGCGCGGGTACGCACGTGGCACGCCTTCCAGCAGCGCTGCTGTTCGGACCGCACTGATTGCTGCTTGGGACCGAAGACGCTGGACACATATACCATTTCAGGGACACGACATATCGCATCGTATGTGCGTGTGATACCCTGGTAATACATACAAGGCGCTTCGCTCCGCGGGCGGCCTTCGCCGCCCGCCACGCTCGCTCGGGAAGGAAAAGTACATCAAATTATGCAAAGAAGCGGACAGAGGTCTACGATTGAATGTAGTTTTTTTTTCATAATTTTATTAAAAAAAACTAAAAAAGCGCGTCGGCTGTGAGTTCAACCGGTCGGCAGATCGGTCGATACTCAATTCTGCAAGCTGCGTGAACCGTCCGCGCGTTTTCCAGTATTTGATTGTAGTCGAACTGGCGACTTGATAGTGCCAAGAGTCCCGCCGCCATGCTTAAGAAGAAAACAGCTCAGACGTCACATACGCTTCACGTCGCGGGCGGTTTCCCGCTACGCTCGTTTACATGTCGCACGTACGTACATACCCCAGGTCGGGTACTTATTTTCTTCTTTTGATATGCTCTGTGTCTGTACCCTTGCACGAAAGGAAAAGCACAGCACGGCACAGCAGCACCGCAAAAACAATGAAAACCGAAAAATTCGGAAAGAAAAAACAGTCCCCGTCCCCCCTTGTGTAATAATTTCCAGCCTGATTGGAACACCTTACACCGGTCGAAAAGAAAAAAAAAAAAAAAAATCAAACAGCTGAGCTTCTCTCTCAGCCTCGTATGTCGCCCGCCCCTCTCGTGACCATCTCGCCACCGATTCGGTCCGGGTAAAGCTTTCCTCCCTCTTTTCTACAGTGAGTCCCGTCGCCCGCCTCGCTTGAAGCCCGGTGCTCACCGTGGACATCGTTCGCCAGCTCGACAATGTTGGTGCTCAGGCTGCGTAGTTCTCGCGGCGAATCTCAGATTGGTCGCAAAAATAAGCACCGCTTGAATTTTATTTTGCTCACCAAAACCACCCTTATATACTCGTACATAGTATAACCGGAACCACACCAGGAGGCCAGACAGACCTCATTCATGCTTCCTTCATGTCTCGAGGCACACGCGGCGCCTAGCCACGAAAACGGCGACCGTGCTTCTTGCAACCCCCCCCCCCCCTCTACCCGCCAGCACCCGCTGACATCCGCGACGGTGCCGCGCTCGCCGGCGGTGCCGTGCTCGGAGCACATGCACGCACACGAAACAAAATAAATAAAAAAGGAAAAAAGGACTGAAAGTGCAAAGAGAAATGGAGAAAACAAAGATCCGCTGGAAAGGTCCGGCAAGTAATAAAAGGAGGCGATTTCCAAAAGTGGGAGCTCTGAGAGGCCAGGTATGTACCAACCGAGCACGCTCAGAGAGTGAGATATCTATAAGTAGTTCTAGATATATGATAATACAGCCCGCCTCGCCTGCAACATCCAGGCTATAAATAGTACTGTTTGCCCGCAACTAACGGCGGGCAGCAACAGCAAGCGAAAACGACAATCCTGTGCATTTCTTTCACAAACCACTTCTTTTTTTTTACTTACTACCGTAAATACATGCCTGGGTACCAGTTTACCAGTCTACCAGTGCCTATTTTAAGGTGTCGATTATTATCTGCCGTGTCCTATTCGTTCGGCCAGGCGGCCGTGAGAGCCGTGAGCAAATAATGCACCGCCATCAGGTCAAAGATCGTCGAGGTTGTAGACAGATGTTCGTCGCTTTATTCGCCCATCTACGTCTACACGCTGCAGGTGAAAAGTCATCAGCATGAGAAAAGTACTGCTGCTGCTGTATAACAAATCACGACAGCGGCGGAGGGTGAGTCGATAGTCAACCAAAGCCGCGGAGGGGGAAAAAAAAAAAAAACGACGACTCTCTCGCACAGGCGATGACTCTTCTTGTGGACCATGCAATTCGGCTATATATATAACCTGCTATGATATCGACGCTGTTTCACGCGCAGGTTCGAGTCCTGCCGTTGACGTCATTGGCTATGTTGAAGAGGCAGAATGTACCTAGGGGCCGACTACTGATTACGATATGCGCGGTAGGTACTGTAGTGCTTCTGGCTCTGCTCTGGTCGCTCACACAAGGTGCTTGGAGTTTATCATTCTTGTATTATTATGCTTGCTTGCTCGTCGAATGCCTTCTGAACGAAGGGGCGAAATAATCATCAGCCAGGTAGGCGATAACGCCTACCAGGTAACGCCTACCAGGTACCATGAGGGGACGCTTGCTACATATCGTAACTCCGCAACAGGGCTCGTACAGGAGTATACATACCGGTATGTACACACCTGTGCAGCAGCAATGAAAACGAACGAAAACTCGTCCTCCCTATCGAAAAGGTCGCGGCCTATTCTATCACACCTTCATGGACTGCTGACATGTTCCCAATGATATCGGAGATGACGAAGTACATACACGTGCATATACACTCGTCCTCCATATCGAAAAGGTCAACCTACAGTAGCATTTTATTCAAAACATTAAAAAGCCACAGCTGTGGGATCGAAAATTTGGTCGAAACTCATCTTTGCAAGGTGTCTTCGATCCCGCGCACTATTACCGGGGGCCACAGTAAATAGGACCTACGGTAACACAAAAACATATATATTTACCTATTTTTACTAACAATATTTGGTCCTATTTACTATGCCCCTCCGTAACGGGGGTTTTATATTAGACCTTGATGCATCGTTGATATGTTCCCCATGAAATCGGAGATGGCGAGTACTTAACGTATATATACACACACGCAAGGTTCTGCGGCTGACGCCGCCCGCTATTGAAGCGGGCCCAAGACCTTGACAGCGATGGTAGTGGCTGATAGCTGACAGCGCTGTACGGGAAGAATTACACCAACTTTTGCTTGTTCCATTCAAGACGGTAATTCACCCGTTTGATTGAACAATCTCGAAGACTCGCGTGGCACCGCAACGCAGAAACTTGACACGGAAGAACCCAAGGACCTTTCACGAAGACAGTAGTACGCCGAAAGACAGTACTAATAGTAATTAGTCTACGATAGATCACGTCGTGTGTCCGATACTCCAACCAATCACCCGCATATGTTCCACATACCAGACGCATATCATGTTGCTCAATGATTACTCGTAAATGCTAACGAAATCTCCAAGAGAATACGACAGGCCATAACACATTGCTATTACGGGAGTCCATAGTAAATAGGACCTACGGTACAGACAAAAACCTATACATTTACATATTTTTACTAACAATATTTGGTCCTATTTACTATGGTCCCCCGTAGTAGTGCCCTACTGGTGTAGTATAATATGCCCCACGACGCCAACGCATCTCGCTTAATGTTCCACGAGGGATGCGTACAGGTAGGCCCTAGCCTATAATGCATGTCTGAAAAAATGCCTGAACTACCTTTTCTGAAACAGGCGTGCCTGTGAACTAGTACTAATCACTGGTCAGCTGAGGTCGCGCGCTTCCCGTTTTGAGATTGCTGTGCTTGTCGAACTGTGCGAGAATGATTTCGTGTGCGAGCTCTCTTCTTGTTCACCAGGTATCTAAATATTGGACTCATCAATTACATCGTATTTTTTTTTTTCGACGTCCGCTTAAACTGCTCAAGCTTAGTTTCGTTTCGGCTAGTCCCTGACCTCCTCAGGGATACACATAAGGTATGCGTTGGTTTTCGCTCATCAATCATAAAAATCTTTCAACCTCTAAATTTGCAATTCGCCCGTTCACAACAAAACACGGATTGTTTCTCGATCTGTTCCAGAGTCTCCTCACAAGTCTTCCCTTTCCGTACCTATCTTCGCGAGACACGCGTCAGCCACGCCTAAAGGCACTCGCAGGCGCTAAAAAAAGACCCCGCTAGTCCGCACCTCCCAAAATCAAGGGGAGGGGAATGTAAAACGTGAGGTCTGTGCATGTCTGAAAAAACTGCCTGAACTACTTTTTTCTCAAGTAGGCGTGTGCCTGAATCACTGCTTTCGTGCCCATTTTATCCAGGCAAGTGTAGGGCATTTTTTATTTATTTTTTTCAGGCATCCCCCCTCTTTTCGAACAATTTGAAATCAGTGTAGGATACAGTTTCAGGCACGCCCCAGACATTGGTCCACGCAAACGCCTGCGATAGATAGGCACGTTGAAGGCGCATTCAGGCACACTTGCACTGCCTATCTACACGCCTACCTAAAAAAAAATCGCCTGTCGCGTGCCGATCTCCACGTTCCTAAAAGCGTCTGCGGCGTGTTTAAAAGACTACGGTCTACGTGCAGGACACAAGACTGCTGTACAGGCGCAGTGATCTCCTATCCTACAGCAGCAACAAAGGAAAGCGTGGGGTACTTCCTATCCTACGGCAGTTGATAAATTATCTTACAGTAAGGAACGAAACGTTGCCATCATGGAGGGGCCCCAAAATCTCCAACGTACTGCTATTAATGCTATTATTAGTTTGGCTGGAGAAACGGAAACGTGGAAGAGACCGTTGTTGTTGTTCTCGCAATTAACCCTCAAATCAAGGAGTCCGTGGTCATACAGACTGCTGTCTGTGTGTACGTGCAGAGTCCGGTCTCTACGGCCTGCGAAGCTATCCTCAGATGTCGTACGAGCTTCTGGTACGGGCAAGTATGGATACCAGGTAGGTAGGAAATCACAATTCATTATATAGGTACGACGCACATTAATTAAATGTTTCGGTCATCACTTCCTCCGCATAGGAGTAATTTAACATACTTTCCACCTTAACTCGTTAGAGGTGTTACCCTCAGCGATCTTCTTCTGGAGAAGCCGTGGCCACAGGCGTCGTCCCTTCTCCCCCCGGGTACGTGCCTTCCTTTTTTTATCGCGCATAGGTTTCACATGATTTTCATCGCATGGTGCTATTACGGGGGTCCATGGTAAATAGGACCAAATATTGTTAGTAAAAATAGGTAAATATATAGTTTTTTTTATGTACACCATAGGTCCTATTAACGTCCCCGGTGGCTTGGTAGGTGGTCCGCGTGCCTATCAAGATCAATTTCGTGGGTTCAAATCTCACCGAGTGCATGCTCGTAGGGACTTTTTCTCGCATAAAAAATTGATAAGCGGAAAGCGCGAGAGCGTGAGTTAGCTACATTCGATGAAAATCGACGAGCAGTGGGAATGCTGAACCCTATGCGCGATAAAAATGAAGGCACGTACCGGGGGGGAGAAGGGACGAAACCTGTGACCACGGCTTGTCCAGAAGATCGTCGAGGGTAAAACCTCCTACGAGTGGGCTGTAAAGTAAAAGTGATGATGAAAAAAAATAAAATAAAAAATAAAATAAAAATAACTATGGACCCCCGTAATAACTCAGTTTTTCGTGCTTTCCGCAAGTCAATATTCATGTAATAAAGAGTCATTACCAGTATGCACTCGGTGAGACTCGAACTCACGAAATTGATCTTAGTAGGCACGCGGACCACCTACCAAACCACTGGGGACGTCGGGATAATACGCTGATCCCATTAACCGAAAACATCACGCGGTATCCAGCATCCAGCGAAACTATCTGCTTCAAAAATCGCATATTCTCCCGACCGAGGAGATTTCTGGCAATTCCTCATCGCTATCTACAAAACGAGTACGGATTCACGGACCTGAGAGAGAGCGTAAGGTACCACAGGTATCCTATTAATAGCACCAGGTACAGCGTACAGCAATATGATAGCAGGTATGACATACCAGGTACCAGTTATTAATAGCATCCAGGGGAGTCGTCAATCTCTCGGCATATATTTTCTGAGTATAGGATAAAAACGACAACCGAGCACGCACAAGCAATTATCCCTATGAATGTAGAGAGCACCCGACTCACGCACCAGGTCCAACACATCACGCAGGTTGTAAGGCTGACCTTACTTATCAATCAAAAACGACTTGATCGAAGTTGCCTACTTGATGCGAACGCGAGTTTTCTATTTTGACTTCTTGGTCTTCCTCTGTCTCACGGTCAGTGGACCACGGAATCAGTATCAGGACAAAGGAAATCAGGACGGACACTGGGTGTACTGATGAAGCTGGGTAGAAAGGACGATTTAAAATGTGAAGACAACAACAACCCGGCGCCTATTTTTTCAGGGACCCGTTTTGAATTCGATGTAAGACGAATTTCCATTGGATTTCCATCCGTCGTCCGTATTCGGTAGTTCGTACCATCGCTATTTATTTTCTTTATCTTAAACCTCCGGGCTTTCAAGCGAGCAGCAGAACAGCAGCAGTCGCCCACCCGAACGCATCGCCCACGAACACCCAGCATCGGCCAAGGCAGGACGGAAGAGGGTTCGGCAGCGGGACGGGGGTAGACGCGAAGCCTGGTGGCGGTGGTTCAGGCTGCAGGGTGGTGGTGGTAGTCGAGGTTGCGTCACCTGGTCGTACTTTTTAGGCTCTTCGTATTTATGTATACTGGTATGTATTTGCATGTACAAGGGGGCACGAAAAAAAAATCGACAGCACACCTGACCACACTCCAATTTGCATTTTTTGGAAAACAATTATTCGGGGGGGGGGGTACATACTATCTACAGTAAATCCTACATTAACCGGGGCAGATTATCCACAAACTGCAATACCATACTATTTTCTATATAAACAAGTCTCATACTAAAACCTACATACACCAAGAGCAGGCGATGTTAGCGAATCATCTCCGCATTCCTAAATGGTAGGCACGTCCGTCCAGACACTACAACACCATCCAGCGTTTCTGCTTGTACGAGCTGGCACGTCCTTCCAGACACTACAACACCACCCAGCGTTTCTGCTTGTACGAGCTGGTTCCAGCAAAAAGCACAACACTTCACCTTCGCACAGTCAAACACAGAAATACGTCAAAGTTTTCGATACTGAATATATCTGCATGACCGCATGGACAAGGGGAACACATCGGTGAAGGCATTTTTTGGCGTGCGAGATGTAGTTGGAGAGGTATTGACATACTTCGTTCTTGGAGAGGCGTTATTTCATAGGGAATACACTCGATAGTGAAACCAGTATACTATTACGGGGGTACATAGTTAATAGGACCTATGGTATACATAAAAACCTATATATTTACCTATTTTTACTAACAAATTTTGGTCCCGTTAACTATGGACCCCCGTAATACGTACTCAAGCCATGCATCGGTTAGTACGGCGAGTAATTGTACACTAAACGTCTCGACATGATCGCGTCAACGTGGGGAAGACGTCCACATCACTTTTTTTCGTTTCTGCGAGCGTACAAGGCTGTGATAAGAAACGTCTGCCAAACTACTATTCATAGAACAAGGTATTGAGAAAAATTGGAGCCTTGGACGAAAGACTACCCTTCCGGGAATAATTTTTGTACTGTACCATGGTATTAGAGAATTGAAAAACGAAAATTTGGCGTGGTTGTTCTTCATGGCCATACGAAAAAAGTGAGGTCTGGTCTTTTCGGATTTCGTTTATTTTTTTCGTGCGTCAGATAACATCAAAGTTGCCGTAAAATCCCGAAACTCCCGAAAAATCGCACAGTTGAGCTTCAAGAACGAGAAAAACAAAAAGAAAAAAGAAAAAAGGCCAGCCCTAGTGTTTTCACATTGCAAAGAACGACCGTGCCAATTTTTTGTGTTTTTTTAACTCTCTAAAACCATGGTGCAAAGTCCCGAAACCGAAATCCTACTGCCCGTCCCTGGAACCAGCTCGCAGCTCAACACCGGGAACAAAGAGCATGGCACGGCCGAGAGCACGAGCACCGTCGATAGCGAGGAAGCAGGCACAGCAGCGCCGTTCGCTATTCAGGGTTTGGCTGGAGCTACAAGTGGTGGACGCGACGTGTGGGTTTGCCGCCTCGGCTATGCTTTCGGAGATGGATCGACCGTAGTCCTGTGTGCTGTCGTGATTTTGTTTTTCGCGAAGATCCCTGATTCAGGTTCCTGTTTTCACCTTGCATTTCCAAAACATTTACCAGGTACTTGGCATAGACGTATACGACAAACACACCAGAACCTTTCCAGGTACACGCGCGTAGAGCAGAGTCTACACGTACATAGAGCAGCGTCTGCAGGCGTGTGAGACAACCAAAAAAACACACGGAAAAAAAAAAAAAAAAAAAAATCGGCCGTCCAAGATAGCGGGGGGGGGGGGGGGGGGGGGGGGGGGGGGGGGGGGGGGGGGGGGGGGGGGGGGGGGGGGGGGAGTAGTGTGGTGTCTGGGGTTCAGATCCGCGTGTACCCTTGGTATGTATGACAAGTGTATTGGAACCCGGCTTGCACCTCTGTCCATCACACCACCAACGCACACAAGTTGACGATATATATATATATATATATATATATATCATGCTGCGCGAGATCCTAGCGACAGCTCTACTATTAATACCATCTTTTACTTTTGTTCTTCCTTCTCATTTGTTCTGTGTCTTTCGCGTTTGACACGAAGACAATAAGGCGAAATTGAGCAGGAAGCGCCACGCATCCGTTATAAGAGTGGAATTGGGAGGGGGGGGGGGGGGGGGGGGGGGGGGGGGGGGGGGGGGGGGGGGGGGGGGGGCGTACTCATTTGTTGCTTGCCTTAGTCATTTGACCATTGACCACGCATCCCTTTCGAGGCGGAGCACCGTTCCTACTGCTAGTAGAGACACCTCCAACAATTGGGCGCTCATTACGTTGTTTCCATAAATTACACGGAAACTTTTTGCTAATCTTATCCCCTACCTGTTTGGCCTCCTGTGGCCACCATCTATCTCCTAGGATAGCGATCGTTTTCTCGCTGCTATTCATTGTATCAAATTCCTCCATGTCACATTCGTCTATTTTCCTCATCTCCTCTTCTAACACATCCCGTTCCTCCTTGTATATTTCACATTCTCCTACTATGTGAGTTCTACTCTCTATTGCTTTGCCACACGGGCACATCTGTGCGTCTACTTCCTCCTCTTCCCGGCTACTGGCGTACCTCTTTCTTCTTTCTGGCAGGTCCAGGTCCCCTACACGAAAGCGCAGTTTCAGCGTTTTCGCGAAGTCCATTGGGCCATGCAAATACGTTTTCATTCCTATTCCTTCCCTCAATCCCCCGTATATCTCGAAGTGTTTTTCCGATTCCACCTTGTTTCTTAGCGCTAGCCTTTCCCTTCTTTCTATCCTTTCTTCTACTTCTGCCTTGTACCTCCCAAACTTCCCGGCGGACATCATCTCTACTTGGTTTCCCCCCAGATCCTTCCATACTTTCTCAACTACGCCATCCCACCTTATTCCAGCTCGCCCTTTTGTTACTTTCTCCCATACAGCTCTATCAACTATGGCTGGCAACCTCTTTTTTGGCGTGTTCCTTACTTTATATTGCCAGTTCAACTTTCTCATGTCTCTATTTGTCTTGAGTGGGCGCATTCCCAGTTCTGCTCTTAATACTGTATTACTAATCGTACTGGAATTGGGGGGGGGAAACCACGGTTTGACGAAAGCAGGAAGGAGACGGCAGACACGGTAGCAAGGTACGACCGACTAGTAGGTGTGTGTGTTCTTCACATTAAACCGTTCGTTTCTACCCGTCGACATCCAGCACAACCAGTGTCCGTGCCGATTCTTCAATCCTGGAGAGATGCAAGCTATGTGGTCACAAAACTGCGCCACAGGCTGCGTGCTATCACTGTTACTGTTCAACGTGTTTTTCGCTGCTGCGCTACACGTCGTACAAGTACGCTTTAGCCAAGACGAAGCCATCGTAAGGGATTTGGTTCAACTCGGTGATGCTGGAGTAGTCGGAACAGAGGAGCAGGAGCCATTGGCGTGCGTGCGAAGGGCTGTATGGGGCATGTTGTACGCCGATGACGCAGGAATTGTCTCGAAGTCTGCTGAGGGGCTCGCGAAAACGATGACAGCGATCGTGACTGTCTTCGAAGCAGCAGGCTTCACGATATCGGAAAAGAAGACAGAGACAATACTTCTACGAACACCAGACCAGACAACCCTCGCACCACCCGTTCGTCATCGAAGCAGCAGGTCAGAGCTATAAACAGACGGCCCAGTTCTCATAATTAGGCGGTATTATCCACGAAAACGCTGACCTCTCGCTCGAAATCGACCGACCGATCCGTCTCATGCGAGCATTCCCCAAACGGTTCAGCCCTGAGCTGTATGATAGGACGCCCACCCCCCTTAGCCTGGAAGTCCGAATGCTGAAGGCCGAGGTGATTGAGACCCTGCTATATGGGTGCGTGACGTGGACCCCCAGAGCGGAACACTTTGCCAAGCTTCGAACGGCTCACCACCAAGTACTTTTGCGAGTCATTGGCTTCCAGCGCCGACTTCGTACTGAGCATGCCACTCTCTCGTACGCGAAGGCCCTTAAGATGACACGTTGCGAGAGCATCGAAACGACCATCCGTAAACGCCGGCTCTTCTTTGTGGGGGGGGTGGCACGGCAAAGCAAGGAGCGATTACCCAGCCGAGTAAGGTTCGGGACGATGGCTGGTAGGGAGAACCCGAGACCTGGCGGACGGTTTAAGACTTGGCATGGATGCATAGTCGAAGACCTTAGGGAGTTCCGAGCCACAGAAGGGTCAACGGAACTTGCCCCTTAGTGTTTGAAGTTGAGACCGCACTGTGGCCCACTGCAGCAAAAAAGGCGGGGAAGTTGTACCGGGGGATCCTCGACGCAGCCAAACGGTTCATGATGAGGCCGCACGAGGATGAGGCACAGCTGAGTAGGCAGCGCCGCGCATCCGCCGTGGGTGGTGTCCAAGGGCATGGGGGGGGGGGGGGGTAACAAGAGGACTGGAAGGAAACCCGACCAAGGGAATGCGGGGAGGGGGGGGAACAGAGGGAGTAGAAGGAAAACCGCGGTGGACGAAAGTAGGAAGGAGATGGCAGACAGGGTAGCAAGGCACCAGGCCGACTAGGAAGTATAACATGCCTATGCTACTCGTGCCGCCAACTGCTGCAGCTGGTACGAACTTGGTCTTCCTTGGTCTTTTTTTTTTTCCTTCCTTTTTTTTTGCGCTTGATCCTCTATGATTTTCAGTTTATTTAGTTCTCTGCCTTTCTTCTATTGATAAGCCTTAAGAAAGGAGTAGTGTGGCGTGGGTGGATGACGAGCCTGCTTTGCTTGTTTCGTATTGTCTGACGCCGAGGGGCGGGGCACAGTTGACGAACGTAGGACGGAGACGGCAGACAGGGTAGCAAGGCCCCAAGCGGACTAGTAGGGAGAACCTGGCTATGCTACTCATACCACAAACTGCTGCCGCTACCTAGAGGATACTTTGTGCTTCGGTTTGACTATTATTTTCCCTTGGTTCCTAGTCTCACTCTGTTTATAAGTAGAGTGGTGTTTTTTATTTCTCTTTATCGCGCTTTTTTCCAAGTGTCTGCCATATCCCCT
This sequence comes from Macrocystis pyrifera, assembly GCA_031763025.1. Taxonomy (NCBI): domain Eukaryota; class Phaeophyceae; order Laminariales; family Laminariaceae; genus Macrocystis; species Macrocystis pyrifera. The sequence continues at coordinate 4,860,161 of JASSKH010000030.1, forward strand.
GCGGGGAGGCACGACAATTTTTCTTCTTTTCTTCTTTTTTTTCTCTCTTTCGAATAGTTTACTTTTTTGCTATGATTTTGTTTTTGTTGTTTTCTTTCGTTTTCTCTCTTTCATAGAATATGTATGTCGCGCCTGTCATATCCAGTATGATGAACATGGCATTGCACAGAATATCTATGTCGAGAGAGAAAAAAAAACAAATGAAACAAACAAAACCTATTCGTACGTGCTATTTTTTTTTTCTTTTTCTCTTTCGGTTTGTCTTCTTCGTTTTTGTTTCTTCTTTGTTTCCTTTCGTTTCTCTATTTCATAGAATGTGTAAGTCGTGCCTGTCGTATCCAGTATTATCACACGGCATTGCATTGCCCACTGTGCTTACTGCATACGTGGCAACGTAGTACAGTATCTATGCTGTGGCGTAGCTTTGTGACCACAGAACTTGTATCTCTTCTAGGATTGAAGAATCGGCACGGACACTGGTTGTGCTGGATGTCGACGGGTAGAAAGAACGATTTAAAGTGAAGAAAACACACACCACAAGCTATTAATAGCAGCCCCGGTAGCTTGGTAGGTGGTCCGCGTGTCTACTAAGATCAATTTCGTGGGTTCAATCAAGTCTTACCGAGTGCATACTCGTAGGGATTTTTTCTTGCATAAAAATTTGATTGGGGAAAGCGCGAAAGCGCGAGTTAGCAAAATTTGATGAAAAATCGATGAGCAGTGGGAAAGCTGAACCCTATGCGCGATAAAAATGAAGGCACGTACCGGGGGGGGAAAGGGACGACACCTGTGACCACGGCTTGTCCAGAAGAAGATCGCTGAGGGTAAAACCTTCTACGAGTTAAGGTGGAGAGTGAAAGTGATGATTTGAAAACGAAAAAAAAAAATAGCTGCTGAGGCCGAAGATGTCAGGAGACATGTCAAGCAAGGCAAAATGTGCGCTGTCAAGGGTGCAGGGGCGGTTGTTCTATACTAAAACCTAATAGTTTGGGGCCAGTCAAGGCATGTCAAGGCATATCAAGGCAAAGTTGCTGTCTGCCCAGGGGTGAAAGTGCTGTCTCTTGACATCTATGGCTGAGGCTGCCTGGAAGGTGCTTTGGTTGTGCTTCGATTTTTGTTCTTCCATCTGTTTCGTTATGCATATGTGTCTTTCGTGTTTGGCACGAAGATAGTAAGGCGAAATATGAGTAGGAAGCACCACGCATCAGTTAAATGGGTGGAATGGGGAGCGGGTGGGGGGGCGGGGTAAAGGTCATAGGGAAACCGCGATTGATGAAGGCAGGAAGGAGACGATAGACAGTGAAGCAAGGTGCTAATGGACCGATTATTAATTAAAAACTGCTTATTGCTACTTGTACCACAAACTGCTGCGGTTGCCTGGAGGGCGCTGTTGGTTGTGTTTCGGATTGCCTGTCCTTTCGTTTCGTTCTTAGGTCGTAGTTAGGTTGTTGTACTATTGCGGGGGTCCATCGTTAATGGGACCAAATTTTGTTACTAAAAATAGGTAAATATATAGGTTTTTGTGTATACCATAGGTCCTATTAACCATGGACCCCCGTAATAAGACGTTACGGAGTTCCGAGCCACCGAAGGGTCAACGGAACTATTTCCCTCGGTGTTTGGACTTGAGAACGCGCTGTGGTTGGTCCACTGCAACAAAAAAGGCGGGAAGTGGTACCGAGGGGTCCTTGAAGCAAAAACGGTTCATGGTGAGGTGGCACGAGGATGAGGCACAGCTGAGTAGGCAGCGCCGGGCATCCGCCGTGGGTGGGTGGTGCCCAAGGGATGGCGGGGGGGGGGGGTAACAGGAGGAGTGGCAGCAAAGCCGACCAAGGGAATGCGGGGAGGGGGGGGCAACAGAAGGGGGAGTAGAAGGGAAACCGTGGAGGACGAAAGTAGGGAGGAGACGGCAGACAGGGTAGTAAGGCACCAGGCCCACTATTAATAGTGAGTAGAACATGTTCACCAGGTATGCTACTCGTGCCGCCAACTGATGCAGCTGGTTTGAACGTGGTCTCACTTTGTTTATTTTTTGTTTTTGCGCTTGACCCTCCGTGATTTTCTCATTATTGCTTTCTCTTTCTTTTTTTCGTCCTTGTGGAAGGATTTTTGTGGCGTGGGTGGATGACGAGCCTGCTTTGCTTGTTTCGTATTGTCCTACGCATCCTCTCCGGGGGTGGGGCGTAGTTGACGAATGCAGGGCGGAGACGGCAGATAGAGTAGCAAGGTACCAGGCGGACTAGTAGGGAGAACCTGGCTATGCTACTCGTACCACAACTGCTGCAGCTACCTGGAGGGTGCTTTGTGCTTCGGTGTGCCTGTCATTTCCCTTGGTTCTTAGTTTCACTCTGTTTGTACGTGATGGTGCTGCGTTTTTGCTAACAGCTCGTTCTTTTCAAGTGTCTTGGCACATCCCCTGCGGGGAGGCACGGCAGCAGTAGTTGTTCTGTTCTTTTTCCTTTTTCTCTTTCGATTTGTATTTTGTTTTCCTTTCTTCTTTAATTTTTTCATCTTCCATAGAATATGTATCTCGTGACTGCTGTAGCATCCAATACGATGACATGGCATTGAATAGTCCATTGTGCGTACTGCATACCAATATACTGCTTCGTCTGCGGTATAGTTTTGTGACCGCAGAACCGGTACCTATAATAGGATCGAAGAATCGGCACGGACACTGGTTGTGCTGGATGTCAATGGGTAGAAAGAACTGAAGAACTGTGAAAAAAAACACATCGTTTGTTTTATTTGTTTGATACATATACAAGACTGCTGTCACATCTCCGGCGGGGCGCGACACTTTTTTTTTCTCTGTCCGTTTGCTCTTCTTCGTTCTATTACGGGGGACCATATTAAATAGGACCAAATATTGTTGGTAAAAATAGGCAAATATATAGGTTTTTGTGTGTACCGTGGGTCCTATTTACTATGGTCCCCTTTAATAGCTTCTTTCGATTTTTTCTCTCTTTTCGACGCATGCTAGAATGGATACATCGCGCCTGTCGTGTCCAATACGCTCACGTGTAATTGCACTGTCTTCTCTGCATACAATGTTTATTTGTAGAATCACTCGTACTGGGAGGGAGCGGGAGAGCGAGGATAGTAAATGGGATAAAGAACAAAAACAAAATGTACGAGTAATCCATGCGTCGTAGTTTTGTGACGACAGAGCTTGTATCTCTCGGTTTGAACAATCGGCAGGGACACTGGGTGTGTGTTCTTCACATCGAACAGTTCTTCTACTCGTCATCAAGCACGCCCACCCAGTGTCCGTGCTGATTTTCCACCCTATGTACCAGGATAGGGTTAGGGCCATTCTTGACGAACAAGAAAAACCACGATTATTAATAGTGAGATTTTTGTCTTGAATCGTGATTGTTTTTGTTATGAATCATGACAATAAAATCACGATTCATGACGCCAATTTCTCTAGACTTTCCCTAAAAAAAAATAAAATCACGATTCGTGACAATTGGCGTGTCTCGAAATACGTCTGATCAAGGCACTACGCAACCCACGCGGACCAATGGTACCGAAGGCCGGAATAGGGGCATTGCAGACTCTGCTTCGTACGCCGCTTGAGGACAACAGGCGGCTACCCAAAGACATCGCTGGGCGCGGGCAAACGAGCACGTTGTGGTGTTATGATAGTGCCTTGATCGTTTTTGGTATTCACTTTTCGCTTTTCCATCCATCTTCCTCGCCGTCCCCCTCCCGTGCGGGTGGCATGGCGATGGCTTTCATTGACGATTTCTTCCTGTCTTCCTTTCATTTTTTTTTTAATGCCTTGCCGGCTTCGTTGCCTTGCCGCTCAGAGGTGTGGGAGTGGGTTTTGAGGAGCCGCATCTTCGACTCATGTTGTAGTTCGTGGAATCGGAGTTTCCATGAATTTCCCATAATTCTGCATATACGGCTCATCAGAGTAGGCTAGTGTATGATACTGCCTTCCATAAGGTTGGAAGCCCGGTAATTACCTGGGTTCAGGCACTAGGATCGTATTTGTAATACTTGGAAGGCGTATCTTAGGTGGAAGACCAGGGGTTTTCCAGAGGGGCAGGAGCTTGGTCTCAGTCTCCGCGTGCACGAAAGGAATAAAGTTGCTCTTCTTCTATCCAAGACGCGTTAGGACCCACGAGTACCGACTTAATAGGCAAACCTGTCCAGAGATACAAAGTGTCCCGCCTGCATGATCTTAACAGTGGCCTCCAATTTTTGACGAGGAGGAGCCACAGCTCGAAGACAAAAGCGAAAATAACCTGAGAATGTCACAGGCCATGCCGGGCAGACGCCTGCGAGATGAAATCTCGCGGACCGGGTTTGGTCGACGGTCGGTGAGATTGGAATCTCGCAGGATGGGTCAGGCTTCGTCCCGTCATCAGAATATATCACGGGCCGCGCGAGGCGCGGTCGGCCCGGCCCGGCCTGGCCGTGCCCCACTCGCGAGAGTTGGCTCCATCCGCAAAAATCGTTGGGTTTGAAATATCGAAATTTATATTTTTGAAAATTATCACGAAACGTGACGTTTTTCGGCTTTTTTCGTTAGAGAACTGAAATGTTATGGATCGTAATCTTTTGTCATGCCAAAAAGTCACGAATCGTGATTCTTTTCCGGTTTGTTAGGAACAGCCTTCAGTGCTGGCTGTCGACGGGCACAACACCTGCAGTATGTAGAAATAACACCGTAAGAACAGACGCCTCACGACACATCCTGGAGCAGTACGTAATATAGCTTGAAGAAATAAAAATACCCGAAGCTGAAACGGCCCGCCGTTTATAATCTCTCGCCGTTTAATAATCCGTTCCTTGATATCATATACTGGTACCTGTGCGAATGAATGATACGACGACTTGCTCGAATACGCGAATATGCACCGCACTCGGAACTCGGACTCGAACGGATTCGCCTTCTAGTATAAGAGTACTGATACTCAACTACAGACTACAGACGTATTTACACTCTTGCGGACAGCAGACCAGGTCTTACACCGTACATAGTCTACGGCAGCAGCGCTACAGCAGCAGCAGCAGCAGCAGCAGCAGCAGCAGTAAGCACCAACAGCAAGCACCAGCAGTTGCGACATGCGAGCCTCCCCACCCCCTGTCCCGCCTTTTCCCCTCTCCCTTGCTCACATCTACGAAGAGGAGCAGATAGGAAGGGAAAACGGTGGTAATATCCACCAGGGCTTGAAGGGACACCAGGTGCACCAGCTTGCCAGCAGCGAGGTAGAGGTGGAGAAGAAAGTTGCACAAGAAAAACCTGCTCGAGAGGAGAGCGAGAGAGAGCGAGAGCGAGAGAGAGAACAAACGTCATTCACTACTGCTATCGTACACTGCTACTGCTGGGTGTACGTACTCGTGTACTCGTGCGACGATACGACGTTACAGCAGAAAAGCCACACGCAGTCATAAGTGATACAACTACTCACCAAAACAAGTACCTGGTATTACTAAAAAAACAGTACCGAGGGTACGCTGCTGCAATACCAACTCTGTACGTAATACTCCTGTGTACCGGTAAGTACAGCAGTAGCTTCCATACCTGGTGGTGTGTAAGCAGTGGAGGGGGCGTACAGCTGTCGGTCGTCGAAACACGTGTGCTAGGTGATCGGCGGAGAACGTCAGGCAGTGGAGGGCGTACTGCTGCTGTTGGTCGTCAGAACACGAGTATGTACTCCTGTATCGGTAGCTACTGCTGTTGGATCGGCAATCAATCGACAAGACACACGACGCACGGCCCTTGTTCTGTCTTGTCCCTTTTTCAACCTGCCTGCCTGACTGCCTGCCTGCCTGCCTGCCTGCTTGCCTAGCGTGGCGGTTTAACCTCCATCTGCTTTGTCCTCTCTCGCTCACCCGTTGAAGGCCCTCGAGCGAGAAGGACCTTACAATGAAGCTGTAGTCGGACCCATAGTCGTACGTTTCCAGAATAAACAGAACGCATGTGGCCAGGGAGAATGTCGCGTTCAAAATCTCCACTACGACTCCCTGCAGAGAGCTGTGAAGGTGCCGAGAGAGCCGGTCCTTGTACGGGACGCCCCAGTGCTGGGGTACACCGACGAGGATGTGGGCGAAGTAGCACGCAAACAGGGCCAGGCTGGAGATCGCAGTGATGACCACAGTCGGTTCTCTAGCAAGTCCCATAACTATCGGCCGCAGGTGCAGCAGTGGCTATGCTGTTGCTCCTGGTGAAGATCTTGCAACTGCTACCACTGCTGTTGTTGTTGCGCCGCTTTAGACCGCTAGTTCGTTCGTAGCAGCAGTAGTTAGGGCGTCATCGACGGGGACTCGACTGCTCCTTTCTTCTGTTCCGAGCACGACTCGGCCACCTCGCGTGGTAGGTTCACCAGCAGTGTATCGGCGGGGTGTTTGGATGTGAGCTTGGAGGGCTCTCAAATTCAGCCCTCAAATCTAGAATGGATGCTCTCAACCAACCCTGGGTTTGAAAAAAGTCAGGTTCCCTCATCACTAAACACCTGGGTTGGGTATCGGGACTGTTAGGAGGGTTTCCATCATTCCCCTCAAGTATTTCCTACTGGGAAAACGCGTTGTTTCATCCCCGCGGCTAAGAGTGTTTTTTGGACGTCTTGCGCGGGGAACCCATCGGGTGTCGCTGAAGACGTAGGGCACACTGCAGACTCGGCTAGCCAACCGGTGAGTTTTGGGTGAGTCTTTGGTTCAGACTAAGAGCGGCTGTAGCTGTATTTCCTGATAGCTGGCACCTATAGCACCTCATCGACAACAGCTCACAATAACCGATTTTTTCATCAGAAAGGCGTTGACGGTTCCATCGCATTTTGGGCGACTAGATTTCACTTTTGAAGCACTCCAGCGTCACAAGTTCAAGGTGCCAAGGTCTCCAGCAGCAGAATGACGCTATAGCTGCTGCTGTACTCTTGGTTCCGCCCCAGCCTTTCCTATGGTTTGATATTTGGCTCTGGGTGATCCAATCCATCCATGCCCCTTGTGATCACGCTCCGCGTCGTGTCAGCAGTACGACGCAGTACCCCTCGTGAGCACTGTCCCTCCCGACTGCATTTGATAATTCAGAATTGCTAAGTTTTTTCGGGTTGTTTTTTTGTTGACGATACGACCTGCTCGTTGTCTGTGTGCTGCTGTGCACTGCTGTGCACTCGTACGGGCATCAGCCAGCAGGAGATAGTACGCTGTATCATGCATCAACTGGCACGCCACCCGTTTCGTGGACAGCTTGTTATGCTACCGGTACTACAGCACAGTACGAGCTGGGCTGGTCAAGAGCAGCTTTTTAGTTGGTCACGCACATTCTCAGTCCGTTTTTTCGAAGTTTGATCTGAATTTTTGACAGGTGCCTTATCGTAGTCTTCCCGAGGGACTGATTACTGCACCATTTTTTTTTTTTTTTTTTTTTTCGGGAGCTAAAGGCACATTATAAGAATCACCGAAAAACAAATTCGACCAAAACTGACGAAAAAAAAAAAAAAAATCAAGTGGTGCAGAAAGTAATTAATCCCTTTGTCTTGCCAGTGCGAATGGGGCATTAAAATTTCAGGTCAAAAAAATAAAAATTGGTGTGAGAATCCTACATTTTCGATTTCCCGCGAAACTGGGGGGAAAGCCGCGATACGAGCAAACACGCTCCGGACTTGTTCGACCTGTTTTTTTGGCTGGCGGTCAAGTACGAGCGCGAGTGATGCGTGCAAATAGTGGTACTAGTAACAGGCGACAGTCACGTGAGAACTCAGGTGAGACCGCAAAGAAGCGGTTACCTAAAACCTATACCCCTGTCCGCAAGAGCCCGAGGCCAGCATCGCTGTACACCCGGCTAGATACACGTACGAAGGGAGAATAAAGTGTCACACTTCGGTACCAGAAGACAGATATATGAATTACATCATGGATGGTAACGGTCCCAGTCTCTATGTCGCTTGCGGTTCTCCCCTGCAGACCCCGCACAATGGAACGCCTCTGTCGAGCAGACAAGCACGTTGCCGCTATGAATCGTGCGCGGGTCAAGGTCGAGCCGCACTTGCGCTGACGCTTGAACTGGTTCGCTTGTGCGCAGTTCAGGTAGCCGAGACTGTTGAGAGATTTCCCTGTGGGGGTGTTGCGGGCGGTTGCAAGAGGGCAGGGGGGTTGTGTGAGGTCTCAATGCAAATACCAAAGCAAGCAGGCGCGCAGGTTACACAGTACACACAGACAGCGGCACGAGTGGTGTCCATATCGACAGTACGTACCCAGCAACACAGACAAACTTATACGAGGTTCCAGGTACGTCGTACGTACACTAAGCATCACGCGCAGATAGCAGTGCGTGCAGATGGCAGCACGCGCACAGCAGCACGACCACTGTACGAGTACGAGTGCAAGCACGAGTATAATCGAAAAGAGCATGCTACGATACCAAGCAAGGTTTACGTACAGCAGTACATATACCAATCTGGACGAAAATATAATGATATTATGATCTTCACTATAGTACACAAACGATATTTACATTCCAGTCTATCTTGGTCCAAACGGACAAAAAACACAGCACAAAAACCACAAAAAATGCGATTCAAATTTGGTATCCGCGAACACGCAAAGCGTGCGGCACTTGCCTGCTGGTAGCTCCGCAATCTCCGCCGCTGGAGTCGACCCTAGCACACGGTGGACCACGTCAGCACTGGCAGCTAAGCCCCTCTCGCTGTGTTCCCAGCTGGCCCTGAAGGCATCGCTAGCCTCGAGAGCCTCCTCATGGGAATCAAATCTGCTGGACGTTTTCCTAACCGATCGCTTTCCTGTCGCTGGAGTGAAGTTGACCCAGAGCCTGTGCTTCCCAGACCCACTCTCTACGTAATGGCGGACGCTGGAAGTCTTCAGCCGGCGGCTGCTCGTGTCCGTACTCGTAGGCGAGCTGGGCGCCATGTTTTTCGCGCTCGTATAGGTGCTGGCGTGCGCTTGTTGCACGAGGTGGGATGTGGGATGGGTTGCTTTGTCTCGAGTTTTTATTTTTTAATATATTTCGCCGCATAAAAAAACGGTTACAAAAAGACGTTTTCATGTGAAAAAGTTCAATAAACTACTCGAAAAAAGAAAGCATTTGTGCGATCGTGCCCAATCAGCACACAACATAGACGTGCATGGCCGCTTTGATTGGCCGATCAAGAGGATATGATCAGCTCTGGCTACTTCGTCGTCGTTCATGAGATATGAACGCACGAACTAAAAAGCTGCTCTTGGCCAGCCCAGCTCGTAGTATGCTTGGAGACCGGGTTTCAGCGGTGTGGTTATGTGGTGGGTATTTACAGGCACGTACTCTTTACGTACGTAACGCACGAGTCTGCCGACCTGTACCTTTCACGTTCGGAGAGTGGCCGTGGCCGCTCTCGATTCTCGATAGTTCACAACATCGTTTCCCTTCCAACAAGCTGCTCGACTGTTTGGGGCTGCCAGGTTCTCGCATACCGGTACAACATACTCGTACTACTACTGTAGGGCGAAGCTCTCTCTCAGGGAAAATGACACCTGGAAGTCACGACTAATCTGTCACGACTACGGGGACATTTCGGAGCCATCCCCGGGTCTCGAGCCTTGAGTTTGGGTTGGGATCCGGGTGAAGGGTTGCGCAGTCGTGGCTATAACTTTCCCTAACCCTAATCACGACTACAGGGACATTTAGGAGTCACGCCCCCCGGGTTCCAGGCTTTGCGTTTCGGGTTACTGCAGGGTTCGGGTTAAATCTCGCCTATGCAGTCGTTACTACAGCAGTATAATTTTCCCTGACCCTATGCTTGTGCTGCTTGTACTCGTATACATACGTAAATTGTCGTGACTGCGTATCACTCCCCCTCGCTCGGCACCAATCCTGTCAGTTAACCATTGCTGGCAGTACTTCCCGCGGTCACATAAATACAACCCCTTTATTGGCCAAGTGGCCAGGCGCTCCGAGCGCTGACTCGTACTCACCCAGTCCTATTAATATTAACAGTCGGGTGCACTATTTACGACTTTCGTATATACCATGTCTCTGGCTGTCCGGTGATACTCTCGCACGTAGTCTACGAGTGTACCACACGAGCGCCGAGTATCATAGGCTATGACATCGTTGTAAATACGAAGTTAGTATGATGCCGCGGTACGAAGCAGAACTTTGTAGAGAGTAAATGGAGATGTGGCATTATGTTCGCCGTGTGATCACGCCCGTATCATGTATCGGAATACACACATGATAACAGGGTAATAAGTAGTAGTTTGATCGCCGAGAGAGGCGGTTGCGCCGGGTGCTGGCTGGTCGACTCTCGCGATCGACCCTATGGCACGGTGGTATTACTGTAGTTCGAGTGTTGCGTACTATTAATATGTTGGTTCGAATACTGCTGACAAGTTTTTTTTTTGTTTTTCTAGTCCTCCGGCGGATTGGTAAAAATGAAGCTTAACTGTCAAGAGAACCTTCGACTGCCTTTTACTGCGGCTGCTGCTGTCGTTGTAAGTCTGCTGTATTTGAAGCCTCGAGCGTCTCCTGTTATATACTGGTAAACAATTAAACTCCCGACCGCAGTTGTTGTTGTTGTTGTTCTCACGTTAAGTCATCGCCACAATACAATGCACTCTGTGGTCGCAGGACAGGCTCCAATAACTCTGGAGTGGAAGAATACCTCGGTAGAAATGAAAAAATAATACACATGATACTGAAATACATCTACACCTCAGACAAAAAAAAAAGTGAGGTCCGCGCACGTATCAGGTATATGCGGTACGCTGTACAGGTCGCCATAGAAACCGAGAAGACTGCATATTACCCAGGAAGGAATAGAAAGGATGGAAAAAACAACTCGACGTCGAAAGATCGAAAGCGAAGTCGAAAAAAAAATAAAAATAAAAAATGGAAGAAAAGCAATCAATTGAAGCAAGAAAGCAAGAAAGCGGAAACACACAAGAGAGTGCTCAGACTTTCTCAGATTGTAGGTTCGCAAGCTACGCGAGGGGTGTAGAACAAACATAAAACACAAAACACAAACACACTTACTCCGCTATTAAGAACACCAGAGAAACAAAAAGGAAACTCATACTTGTAGGCAAAGAACGAAAAGGAAGACGACGAAGCAAACCAAAAAAAGGAAAAGCAGATACCTGTACCAAAAAGCAAAAAGAAAGATACAGACAGAGACACAGAGTGGGGCAAACGGGAAAAAAAGAAGAACGAGGAGAAAAAAGAAAGAAAAAAAGGAAGAAATGGGACAAAAAGGGGTGGGGGGCACAGATAATACGAAAGACAGGCACTGGTGCATATAGGCACGCAAAGTTGCCCGGGTGGCACCATGCTTATTACTTGGGTCCCAAAGAAGGGAGCGCATCACGACGATGATGGCCATACCCAGGCGTCAGTCTGTTGGGCAGACCGCCACCCCCCCCCCCCCCCTTTCCCCCCCCCCTCCCCCCTCGCGCCCCTATCGCCCCTGCCGTTCTGCGCACGTGCATTGGCGTCAACGGCGGTAGTCGCGGTTGCAGCCATCCTGTGCCGTTCTGCCGATGTCTCCTTCTCATCCTTTTGCCGTTTACGCATGAAGACCTCCGCCCCTTCCTCGACCCGTCGGAACCATCTGCCGGCTTTTTTTGTGCTGCCTCGCGCCACCCTTCGAGCTTGATGATGTCAAACTCCTCGAGGTCCTCCTCAAGGTACCTCATGCAGTCCCACTCCTGTCCTCCGGAGTAGCCATTACCCCCGACCATCTCCACAAACATCACCCTCTTCGGCAGACGCTCCTCTCCCATGCGTGCCACAAAGCCCGCAAATAATAGTCTACGCCTGCCTAACGTCGTCTCAGCGCGGTACAGCTATTGATAGTGGGGCGCCCGCAGTTCAGAAACATTATGGTGAGAAAAATAGGCTCGGATCGGCACCAGCAATAAGACCGGACTTTATGCAATATTTTTTTTTGTGATTGAAAACGGAAGGAAGTCGGACTTTTCACCGGCCACAAATTCTACCAAATCGTTGTTCAATGTGACATCTTATCGTGATTTTGGTATGATTTCATGGGGGAATAAGAAGGACAGAACAGAATTGAGATTTTCAACTCCACAACACGAACGACTCATTCACGCCGGATTGGGCGATCAACCTTCACCACCAGCTCCACAAAGGAAGGAACGGAATGCGGAACCTCCTGGGGAGCTGCGTAAGGGAATTCTTAGTCGCTGGACCAGCAAGGAGCTCTCGCTCTCACGAAGCATGAGCTGCTTGCGGCGGTTGTAGTCACCAAAAAAAACGGTTAGATTGTTTTGATGCTGCTGTAGTCTCGTCCCATTCGTCCCCAAAGTTGTTTTGCCTAGAGCAGCTCTGCAGTTGGGCGGCCGCAACGCACGCGATGGTGGCCAAGGTACTGGTGCCCTCCCTCTCCGTGGTCGCCGTTGCACGAGTGCTGTGTGCCAGTTGTGTACAAGCGTAACCAAGCACGTAACGTCGTGGCCCGTCATGAGCCCATTCTATAACCCATACAAAATTGTATGATGCCTCCGAATTCTCGTACAAGAGCGTTTTCAGTCACTTTCTGAAATAATATCAAGTGGTTGAACAAGACTGCAAAAAAAAACATTTGGTTGAATACGAAATATCATCGGTAAAATCAAGGAAGAACTTTTTTTTCAGTAAAACAGACCCCATAAGACGCAGCTCTGAACAGTTTCGATATAATTTGGGACCAAGTACCCCGAAGCCTCCATAAAGATTAATACAATCACCCAAAATAATATTGCATAAGATCCGGTCTAATTAAGGACATTGGGGTAAGAAACACAGCTCAACAGTACTGGGACCGCTCTAAATCCTATACGTCGTACAACAGAGTTAGATCGAGGTGGGAAAAAAAAGACATTGAGCCTGGACACCAAGTTGACGTTTCTTGATACCGGGCGCACACTTGTATACTGGTACACAACTAAACTCCCGACCGCTCTATACACAAGTGCAACCACTACTACTGCATGCTGTACGATCCTTGTCTGTCTGTGGCAATACTGCTGCTGGAGCAACATGTCAACACGGACAGGTTATTTGTTGTTGTTGTTGTTGTTGTTGTACTCACATGAACTCAACCGCCATTTTCTACGGCAGTAGCAGCCGTGGTCACACAAGTCACAAGACAGGCTCCAATAGTTATGGAGCGGAAGAAAAAAGTAGAGCGAGAAAACTAAATACTCTGAGGGGCACCGCACCCATCAAACAAAACGGTGTCGCATATATATATATATATGTACCCAGGGAGGGTGCCAAGCGCTCTCTACAATGTATGTACCAATACCGCAGGAATCGTACCTTACCAGTTACTGGCTGCCTTCCCGGCGAGCTTGTAGTAGCGACTTCTGGAGCAAGCCTTGATTCCAAGAAATTTATTAGGTTTTCGAGTCGTGACTTGTGCTTGACTCTAGATAGGTTAGAATACGCGGGAGGTGGTCGAGGGGGCGGCTATCGAAGGATTGGTATGGCTCCGCGGCCTATGTCGACACGTTGCCGTTCTGTCGGTTCCGTGTTCGATACCAGCTGTGATCGGGATGGAAAGGCCCTGTACCCAAAGGTCCGCGCCATCATTAGAAATCTCCCTGTTTTTTCTTGTCCACGGGTGGTTCATATGTACTGATCGTATACATATAGGTAATACCTGGTGTATACCTGGTACCAATGAACAAAATTTCAAATTAAAAATAATCGAGCGTGCCCAGGGGGTATCGCAGATAACAGATTTGGTGAAATTAAAATTTCGAATTTCATGGTCGCCGGTCGCTATTAATAGTCGCCGGTTACTCGCACCGATGATGCAGTTGGGCGGTATAGTATGGACTCAGAAGTATCATACCGCCCAACTGAGCGATTGAGATGAGGTATAAAGTATTGGGGGGCGTCAGCAAGCAGTACATAGCAGTACGTCATAGCGGCGGCACGCGAAAAAATACGAAGGCGTTCCTTTCTGATAGTGTTCGATACCCTGCTACCGTAGGTATTATACCCAAAATAACCGCCGCCCGTAATGTCGATTTCAGCTCCAAATTCTCTTGATCGGAAGCGAATGCAAACGTCTCTTAATATATATATATATATATATATATATATCTGGTATCATCTGTACAATTTCTAAAGTCATACTGGTACCTGGTATAGCAGTAGTACACACCTTCTATGCACGAGTACACAGCAGCATTTCTAGGCCAGACCAACTGTCCTTGTTGGACTCACCACCAGCAATTCGCATATCGCAGCGTTTATACCGGAGAAGGCGTGTGCTACCGGTCCTATGCTACCAGGCACGTTGCACCAATATGCCTAATGCTCTAGATGTCGTACATACAATGATCAACAACCGCAAAGGGTGACATGCGGCGCGCTCTCCATTTCCGTTCTACAGCAGTAGTAGTAGTAGACGGCGACCGCCAGTACCCATTTCATATCGTGTACCATTTTTTCAACACTTTGTTTTTTGTTTTTCTTCCGTGTTTTCGAGTCCTTCTTCGCGCGCTGACTTCCCATAGAACGAAAACCGTGCTCGCCTGCTGTACCTTGACCCTGCCCGTCTCCAACGTCAGAAGGCGCGACGCGACGTCGACGCCGCTCGCACCACGACACGCCACGCCAAGCCACACGAAGCCGAGCGCGCCCCGAAACGACACGCACTCGCACGAGCGCACACGAGAAGCTGCAAACAGGGTGCCCCCGTTAGACAAGCCTAGCCGCCCTTGAAACTGCATGAAAAAGTCCCTCACGCTAGGTGTGAAGGGCGGTATATGTACCTAGCACCAGGGGGGTACAACCCCAACAGCAGCAACAGTATCAGCAGCAGCTGTATATAGGTGTGGTGGTTTTCATATGGCGTCCGAGCTGTCCGCGCTGCGTGCCGAGTTGTGGAGGACGCGCGACGACCTCGAGCGCATGAAGTCTCGGACTCCGCCAAGCGCCAAGGGGTCGCCTGGCCGCCCCTTCGACCGCCGATATCGCGGCGGTAGCAGTGGTGGTGGTGGTGGTGGTGGTGGTGGTGATAATGGTGACCGAAACTCTTGGCAGGAGCACGCGACGGTAAAAGGAGTACGAAAAGACCGCAGCCGCGGCGGTGGCGGTGGCGGCGACAGTGGGCTGAGAAGTAGACGCACCAGCCCACCAACAAGCGGAGAATCTTCTTCAGCAGCAGCAGCAGCAGCGGCGGCAGGAGCAGCCCCAGCAGGCGACGCGAACGATAGAAGCAGGGAAAGCAGAAGAGGCGAAGGTTACGATAATCCCGGAGGAAGCAGCTGCTTCGGCGGCATGCGCCTTGTTGGCTCAGAGGGGGGGGGGTCGTCAGAGGAAGAGGTGGCCGCAGAAGAAACGATCGGCATCCTGGAGCTAGAGGGCGTGGCTTTCAAGAACTGGACCGAGGAGGCCTCGTCGATCGCCGTCCGCCTCATCGAGGAGGTCAAGACGCTCCGCTGGGAGAGGACCTCCTGGGCCGACCGAGAGGCGGCGGCGGAGAGCGCGGCGGCGGAGCTGAGGGTGCGGACGGAATCCCTCGAGGCGCGTCTGGACGCGGCCGAGGCCGAAGCGAAACGGTCCCACAAGGCGCTGCAGCGAGCGCAGGAGGCCGAGAGGGAGCAGGCGCAAGCCGCGGAACGAGCGAAATCGGAGCTGCGGGCCGCGCGAGAGAGGGAGCGGGAACTGAGGGTGCAGTTAGATGGCACGGGAGGGGTTAGTTTTGCAAACAGAGGAGGAGGCGAAGGTGGGGTTGGAGGTGGAGGTGGAGGCGGAGGTGGAGGCGACGTCAGGGGGGGGTTAAGGGAAGAGCTGAGACGAGAGAAGGAGGGGGCGGACGCACTACAAAGGAGGTTGGACGCGGCGAGGGCGGCGGCGGCGAGACACGAGCGGGAGCGGAAAGAGTGGAGGGCGTCGGCGGCGAGGCTGGAGGTGTTGCGGCGGGGGCTGAAGGAGGCCAAGGCCGAGGCGGCGGGGCACGAGAGGGAGCGGAGGGAGCTGCGGGCGTCGGCTTCGAGGCTGGAGGAGCTCCGCCGGTCGTGGGGAAAGCAACTGAAGAAGGTGAGAGATGGAGTGAGGCGTGAGCACGTACGTGGGGACGCGAGCATACCACGCGAGCACGCAGCTGGTGCTGGGATGTGTTCTCTTTACTACTGTAGTGTGTTGTTTCCGCGATCGGAGGTCGGAGATACGGCACAGCGGTAACATTATTGTGTATACGAGGACTATTTAGTTACTGCTGTAGTTGGCTATTTATGGAGGATCATAGTAAATAGCACCTACGGTACACACAACGGCCTATATTTTTACCTATATTTACTATCAAAATTTGGTCCCATTTAGTATGGTCCCCCGTAAAATTAACACGCGTCAACGACTCGGCGGCTGTCATAGATTGTTTTTCAAGTGGCGGCGGACTTTTAGCTGTCGTGAAGGTGCGAATCCACTGATGCGGCTGTTCATACAGGTTGAACAATCACAGAGGTTCTCGTTTTCACCGCTTATCACAGGGAGGGGTACTGCGGGCAGGTATTGACGATGGGTGAAAGGGATATCGATTGCATATCGAAAAATAAAAAATGTTTTGCTTTGTTGCATGTTGCACCATCGCGTGGTATTTTTTTCATGTTTTGATCGCACCATCCGCCGGCAAGTAATGATGCTCCCGGTACGTTTTTTTTTTTTTTTTGGTACTGGTAAATAACTCACGTAGACTACGTCTACAACAGGCAGTATACGTTCACAACAGCAGAGTATATGTGCTGGGCTTTATTTTGGTGTGGAATTCGAGGCATGGCATGAACCTACCGAGTACGTGGAACTTGAATGTTGAAGTTTACCATGTGTTGAACCGCTTCACTTGCGTTATACCTGGTACCAGGTAGACTCGTACGAGTACATTTATTCTCCAGATCTGATTCCATGTTGTTGTATTTCTCGTCGAGCGCAATTGACCCTTTTAGGAAGACAGCGCAGTCCCGTTTCATGGACAAACCGCTCAAATTCTATCAGTACGTAGTTTGTCCCCAAAATGGGACAGCGGTCCTGAGAAGGGTTGAGCTGTTTCACACGTCGTCGGACAGACGACGATGTACTGCTTGTATGCAGATATTCTATAATATACTCTAAACCTGCCATCGTGAAACGTTGTGCAGGATCCGTGTACTGGTACGTATTAAAAGCACAGATCCAACCCAGAAAGCACGTCCTACGTAGATCATGCAGGTAAATACGGCTCCCACCGGCAACATGTACTAGAAAATGCAGATCGGAAATCAGCCTGCCGTGAAAGATCTATATAAAGAAAGTAGTAGTCGTACGATCTGTCCGAGGTGTGACTTTTATATATGCTGAAGAGGTCCTCCGACTCTGGTTCCAATTAAAATGATGCTGCTGCTGCTGCTGCTGCTGCTGCTGCTCCTGCTGCTGCTGCTCCTGCTACCGTTTTCTTTCTGCTATTTTTTCGCAGGTGGAACGGAAGATGCGGCACATGGCCAAGGAGAACGCCGCCCTCCAGACGAGGGCTGAGGAGGCGGAGAGGGCGAGAGATCGCTCCGGCGCCGACGCCTCCCGCCACCGCGACGAGCTCCTGCGCCTCGCCGAGCAGCGCGACAACCTGCTCCTGGGCGCCACACGCGCCGGGCACCTGTCCGCCTCCTCCCCGGCCGACGCCCTGGCGGAGCTGCTGGCCGCCGCCGCAGCGGGGGTCGTAGCAGGAGCCGCAGGTGGTGGTACTGGTAACGAAGGTGACGGCCCTACCGAGCGCGGGGCGGCCGTTCCGGTGAGAGGCGGGGGGTCCGGTCAGGAAGGTGTCGAAGGTCGGGGTGGGGGTGACGAAGGGTACAGGGGGACGGCGGGGGGGACGGGGGCGGGGGCGGCAGGACTAGAGGCTGCACTGGGGCGGGCGAGGTCGGAGGCGAAGGCGGCGAGGGTGGCGGCGCAGCAGGAGCGACTCAAGCGGGAAGGGGAGGCGAGAGACAAGGAGGAGGCGGTGCGGCAGCTGCACCGGCTGATGGGGGCGGCAAGGCGGGCGCTGGGGAGGAGGGAGTCGCGGCTGAGGTCTAGCCGGCTAGAGACGGAGGTCGTGTGGAACGCGCTGACGGAGGCCGTTCGTTGACGCATGACCTGGTGGCGTCCGTTGCCCGCGAGCGACGCTGTCGTGGGGGGAGGGGCGGTCTGGCGCGGGGTTGCGGCTTTCCCTCTATATACGTAGCGCTTGCTTGGTGCTTGGATTGGCAGCTCTGCCTTGTGCTTATAGTAGTTGCCAGGTAGCTTATATTTCCCTGTCGGGTCATCCAGGCGTACTGGTTTGCTCGTACCTGTTGCTCGAACCGGCTTCATTTCCTTGTCCTGGTGTTAGCGCGGCGCAGCTTTTGAGAATGTGCGCTGCCCTACTGCTAATATACTTGAAAAACAAGGGGGAAAAAACGATTATCTACTCGATAGTATTCGTAGCCTAATTCTGGGTGGGTTAGGCGGTGTGTCTTGCCAGCGGCGGCGGCGAAGCGCAACCGCCACCCCTTGGAGTTGACCTTTTAAGTCACCCCTTGGATTTGACCTTTTAACGTTTACGAGGTGGCCTTGGCCGTGTTTTGGAGTTCGGCGCATGACGCACATGCTCATTGAGAAGGGTGATTATATCACGTTAGTGCTCTGCAGAGAAGAGGACCAAACAGTTGCGAAAAATGCATCTCTCAATGTCTATTATTAATATATATTATCGTTGGCAAAATCGAAAAGATAGTACATATATCAGCAGTTAAATATATAGGCGCTTTCTATTTCTCGCACCCGGCCAACACATCAATAGGTGCACCATCTACAGTATGGGCCATGAAGGTATTTACAACAGGTATTAACTTTTTTAGGATTGTAGTCACGTTTTGGGGACAAACTACTTAGAAATTGACTGGTTTGTCCCCCAAACGGGACTGCAGTCCTAAAAGGGATAAGGGGATAATGGGCTGCACTTTCATTTTTTCTCAATAAGGTTTGGGAGTCGAGGGATAGAGGTCCTCAAGCGAGGGCCTGAGAACACATTGGCGCACCCGTACACCGTAGCATGTGTCCACACCTCGGACTGATCATTTACAAATCACTTCACATGATCTAGATCCTTCGGGGCAGATAAATCCCTGATCTGCATGATCTAGCTCTCACTTCACCGGGTGGGACCCATGTAATCTGCATGATCTACTAGTAGTAAGACGTGTTTTCTGGGTTGGTTATGTACTGTACAGATCCTGCACAATATCTCATAACGACAAGATAGGATCTAGATAATCTTTCTAGATAATCTATCTGTCATGTGCGAGGTATGCATGTGTCTAAATACTGCTGCTGCTGTATACGGCACTGCTTGGTGTAGCGCCGTACCGCCGTTTCGACCACAACTTCGTCCGCCGAAATTCGCCCTTGGTGCCGGTAGAATATTACCCAGGTAGATGCTCTTTAATACCAGTACGCGCGACGAGCGCTCAAGTGTAAAAACAGAAAGACGTTTGCTTGCCCCCTCCCAAGGCTATCCCAGCACCAACAGCCCGGAGAGCCCCGAGCGACCCCCCCCCCCCCCTCCCTCCGCTCCGCGCGCAACGATGACGGAATAAGACTCCGGCCGAACACATACCACGGCCCCGGTCCCACCATCCACTTGAGTTTTCGGCTACGCATTGAAGCACGCACAGCACCGGCTCAAAGAACGACAGAAGCAGCGGTCGGTCTATGCAACCCCAATGCCTTGCTAGCCTCTTTGCTCGCTGTGGTAGCAACCAACAGGCGATCCGCGCAGCTCCTACATGCGCGGGTGCGTCCCAGCGCGACTCTCGCGGAAAGAGCGATCACGGACTGCTGCATGTCGAAGACCTGTCACACTGCAGCACTGCAGCACGCTTGAATCAACTTCGGCAAAATATTTATATATGCAGAAACGTGCAACGCAGTGCATCCCGAAAGCCCCATGCTTAGATGGTACATTCCGAGCGCTCGTTGTTGCCTTCCAAAAGTGTCTTCTTGCAATGCTGCGCCAGCTCGTACCACGCCGGGCGTTAGCTTTTTCTACAGTATCCCTACTGTGCTTCTATCGTCCGCCCTTGACAAAAAGCACCAATGCCTTTAGAGGTACCGCAGCACGAGCCATAAATCACTCGCCGAAAAAAACAACAACGAAAAAGCGCGCCGTTCTGTCACCGACAGCCGGTCTCTATCGAGCCACCCCATCCCACACCATGTCCCGCCATAGCCGCCCGGCCGCTCCTGCTTTTTCATTCCAGCGTCACGATTTTTTCCTTTGTTGTGGCTGCGAAAAACAAGAACAAAACGAAACATGGACAGTCAGGGAAAAACAAAAGATACAAACAGGCGAGTTTTTTAGGGGTTCAGTTCAAGACATGGCGGGACCAAGGACAAAAACAAATGTGACGGAAACATCCCAAGCCGGGCAAAACCGCAAATCTATCGTAGCAGGCGGTGGTCGCTGCACGCACACGCACAACCGCGCCGAACGGAAAAATCATGTTCGACGTATTGCATGATCAGGCGTTGATGGGTCGCGACGAAGCCCCGGAACCGCCTGGTTTGCCTCCCCTTCCGCCCCCGCGCCCAAATCCCCGTATTATTCTACAGCAACTCCTATTCTACAGCACATGTCGATTACCTCCTCTCTGGTATATGTGTACGGCACAACTACTCGGAGAAGAACAGCAGGAACTTACGGATGGCGATGATATAGAGCTGCTCCCACCGGCCAGAAGATTGGCGAAGAAGCTCCGGGGGTCTGGGACATTGGCCGCGCTTGTCCGGGGTGACTTTGGCATGGTAGGGCACAGCATGGGCCACGTGAATGGAGGGCGTGGCACCGCGGGCACCACAGGAAGGACAAGAGTGGGAACGGTCGGGCGGGAATAGGGCTGAGAAACACAGAGGAAGGGCGGACTTAACCCTTTGCTACGGCGAAAAGTGCCCGACTCTAAAATTCTACTGGTAACTGGTAGTAGTTTGTCGTCGAAAACGTTTGCAGTTCTAGAGGAGGCAAAATACTAAATCTATCAGCTGTCAGGTTGCGTCGCGGGTCGCGTTACGAATCCCAAGGGCGAGAAAGACGCAGCGTTCTTTGTTGCGACCACGCCAGCGTTGCCACCGTCGCCACCACTACCCCCAAACCCCAATGAGACAGCGAACGAGCTAATTGCCCCCGTACAAGAAGGGGGGGGGGGGGGGGGGAGTGCAAACAATCCCGGAATAACTGCTGTCCCTCACCACAAACACACCAGCTAAACTCTCAGGTTACTGGCAACAGCAAGCAGAGACCCGGAGGAAATATAATGTTCAAACGTCACAGCCACATAGACCCCAAGGTTGTTGTCGACACAACCACACAATTCCCAAGACACTAGCACAGCACAACCACCTCACAAAACCCAAAGAACGAACCAAGAAACCGCCTTCCATATCCCCACAGAAGCCAAACCATAAAACCGTCGCTCGACTCGCCCCCCGACTCACCCTAGCCTTGGACGACTTCGCAACCTTGGACGCAGCTGCTAACGCGGATGGCCAACGCGAAGCCCCGTCGGCGCCGGCCACTTGCTTCCCGAGGTTCGACAGCCACGCCTCCTCCGACTCCACGGCCTCCACCTCCTCCTCGCCAGGCGCCACCCCGGAGCCCGTGCCGCGGCCGCGCCCCCCCCCCCCCGCCCCCCTGACGAGACGCTTCCGAGGGCGCTACGACTACCTCGGCGAAGGTCGAGGTGGGACCCCAGGGAGTCTTGTCGGGCGAGAGGAGGCCGTCGATCAAGCGCCGGGAGTCCCAGCCCGCGGGGATGAAGGCGGCGTCCGACGTCTGTTTTCGTTTTGTTCCACGATTTCGATTTTCACAATGACGTTTCGGAATAAGCCGGTACAGAAAGCGGGAGGGGGAGGGGGGGGGGGTGCTCGATATCATGTATGGCCGTAGTCGTATGACCATAGCCCCTCGCATCCCTACAATGCCGGGACGGAGCATGTCGGGTTTTCACCCACCAGGCAGATATTGCTTGCTTGCATCAAGCAAGAAGCGCAGTGAGATGTTTGACGAGTCGCGTGAAGGGTGAGCTGCACCCAAACAAGAACCGCTTGAGAGGCGGACTTCCACATGGGCGACATCTTCCAAGAGTTGACTTATTTTCCGGTGTGGCCACTTCCAGAGACAGCAATAGGGGTACTATGTGACTGCCTCGTGGGTGCCTTATGTACGCATGCCATGCATGGCCATAGTCGTACGACCATAGAACCCCGCATCCCTAAGATACCGGGGGGTGATTGGCGATTTCGGGAGGAGGGAGTGGCGGAACCTGTGCGGCCAGTGAGCTCGGAAAATGAGTCACGTAGGCGGTGGAGGGGGGGGTGGATGGATGGACTGCGCCGACCCTTCAACAAAAGGGGGGGGGGGGGTCTAATTTCGACTGCTAGCATACTCCAGGAGATAGCAACTGACAATTCGCTGAACCCTTTCTGTTTCGGTGTTGAAAATTTTAAAGTGCAAGCCGGATCAGTCAGCGCGCGAGAGTCTCGGGTTCCCCTGCAATTCACAATACTGCTGCCTGGCGGGGGGGGAGGGGGGCAAGCACAGCCCCCTGAAACTGTACTATCGATGGGAGAGGGCGGGAGCGGGACCACGCGCGCACCTGTCCTTCTTCCGAGGAAGGGAAGGCTCCAGGGTACAGGCAGCTGAGGAGATACCGGTGGAGAAGGCCGCAGTTCACGCCGTCCTTCGCCGAAGTGTACACCAGGGCTGCCCCGTCTGCACAGGACAGGTTGTGAATCACGGAGCAGTCGTTGAGCAGGAAAGCACTACCAACCAACCACCAAGTTGTTTCGCCAAAGCAACGTAAGAAACCGCAAAAATCAACAACGACGTATGACAAAAGCAACCGCCACTGCTTCTGGCTTCATAGCGCGAGCGAACTATCTCTCCGCCACGCGATTATACCGACGGTCCAGGCCGACGACGTGAGCAGCGCGTGCACCTCACAGCTCACCAAAAATATACCAGGATCTTAAAATACATACATACACATGCGATAATTCGCAGCACGTTGTGTGGCTTCCTCTCGCAGTCGCTGACTCGCCTCTTTACTCTACTCGCTCGCTTACTCTACTGGCCCTGTCGCAACATTTTGCGTGCTTGCTCAAGCGAGTGAGCGCAGCGTTTTGCGCGCTTGCGCCCAAGCGAGTGGGCGCAGTGTTTCGCACGCTTCGTCGCGTTCAGAACCCGACAACTCGCCTAGAGGGCCGCACGAAGGATAGCGCGGCCGGGATCGTACAAGAGCGAGCACGTGCTAAGTATCACCGACGCCGATTCTAACGTGCGGTGGGCTCAGCGGGCGGAGGCCTCCCAAGAGCGCACTACTTGTAGAACAATACAGGCATCAACATCGCCAGCACGCATTCCCGTCGGCGGCCTACATAGGCCAAGGTTGACAACGCCTTGTATTCGATGAACAAAACCGTTTTAATCGAGGAACAACAAAACAACAACGGCGTTATTTTCGAGAAGGAAAACCTTTCCTACTTGAAGGTTGACGCTACGCCACAGGCGCGGAAGAAAGAGAACGGAAAACGCGGACGATGGCGTCGCTACCGCATGCCGCCTGCCGCCTCCGGTCCCCGCTCCCGCTCCCAGCCCGTTCTCAGTCGCCTACTCACATTTGAGACAAAACCGCCGGAGACTCTGCTGAATGAAGTGCAGCCGCTGCTGCTGCTCGAACGTCTCGCTCTGCAACGAGTCCGCCTTGCACCCAACGACCACCATCGGAACGCCAATATTCTTCTCTAGAACGCCATCCCCCAGCCCCCCGCCGGGAGGGTCCTTGCTCCCTCCCCTAAACCTGTTGCTCCCGTTGTTGTTGGTGTTGGTGTTGTTGCTGTTGCTGGCATCGTTCGCCCCCTTCCCGTCCACGCCTGCGCGAGCTGCCATCCATCTGTCCTTGACAGCGCCGCGCAGGTCATCCTGGGCCCCCACGGACAGCTGTTTGAGCAGCCCCGCCACGTGCTTCTCCACTACTGCAGTCCACTTTGGTGGAAGAGGGAGGGAGGGAGGGGGAGGGGGGGGGGGGGGGGGGGGGGGGGGGGGGGGGGGGGCGGAGGAGGAGGGGAGGGGGGGGGGGATTGAGGCGGGGTGGGGTGGTGGCGGTGGAGGAAAGGGCAGGGCCACGCGGGGGAGGCGGTCAAGGCACACCCCTTGAGCTTGGGTGCAGAGAAGTACGATGTGCTCTGCACCCACAGAGCACGAATACGAGAGCGTACATAATATCATACGGCACTACCGTCGGATGACAGAATCCGGGACAAGCTCTGTTCTCACTCAGTGCATGCGTACCAGGTAAGGCCAGATCTTATGCATTTTTTTTAGTTGATTATATGGCTGTTTACGGAGGCTTCGGGGTATCTGGTCCCGTTTCTGATCAGATTTTATCAAAATCACGTCTTATGGGGCCTGTTTGGTGGAAAAAAGGTTCCTCCGAGATTTGATCACTCATGAAATGCCAGGAAGTGATTTTTTTTTTACAGCCTTTTCTGATCAACTCTGAAAGTGATAAAATTTGCTTTTGCACAAGACCTCGGAGGCATTGTTTAATTTTGTTTAGGTTACAGACTGGGCTCATGATGGGTCACATACATGCTTGGTTACTCTTGTACACAGCTGGGCTCCAGCACTTGTGCATCGGCCACTACGGAGAGAGAAGGCATCGATACCTTGGCCACCATCGCGTCCCTTGCGGCCGCCCAACTGCAGCTGCTCTAGGCAAAACAACTTTGGAGACGAATAGGACGAGAATACAGCAGTATCAAAACAATCTAACGTTTTTTTTTTTTACTACGACGGCCGCAAGCAGCTAATGCTCCGCGAGAGCGAGAGCTCCTTGCTGGTCCAGCGACTAGCAAACCCCTTACGCAGCTCCCCACGAGGTTCCACGTTCCGTTCCTTCCTTCGAGGAGCTGGCGGTGAAGGTTGATCGCCCAACCCGGCGTGAACGACTCGTTCGTGTCGTGGTCCACGTACGTGGAGTTCAAGGAAACTTCAAGATCTCGGTTCCGTTCTTTTTTTTTAATTCTCCCATGAAACAAAACCAAAAACACCACAACACGGCACATGGCGCGCTGATCTGGTGTGGGTTTTTGCCGCTGGAAAACCCAACTTCCTGCCTTTTTCAATCACTCAAAAAAAATTTGCATAAGATCCGGCCTAAAAGCGTGAAAACTAAGCTTTCAGCTATTTTTTTTACCCGACTCGCGGTGGCCGGCTCGCATCCGCCATGTTTTTGAAATAAGAATACTATTAATAACTTGCGCACAGAATATCACGGGTCCCAACGATGAGAAGCGGAGTATCATCGAGGTACGAGAAAATATGTGTTTTGTATGTACGGGAGAATGACCATTTAGATCAACGCGACCCGTATAGTCCAAAGTGCACCTGGGACCAGTTCTGCTGTAGCAGTTGAATCGCGACCGAGAGGACGCAGCGACGCAGGGTCGTCAAGACAGGCCCAAGGTGCGGCAAAGTCTGGTATAGTTTCGACGTATAGCTTCTTAGTACCGCTGTGGACCTGGTGGAAGCTGCTGGTCTCGTCGCTGCTCGGCGCGGCGCTGTCATTTCGGCCTTTCTTTCCATTCGGGTTTGATTCGTGCTGCTGTTTGCCGTGCGACTGCGATGGCGGATGTACCGAACCCGCACCGGGGCGAGGCCACCGCCGCCGCGGCTGAGGCCCCAGCGGCTGTTCCCTGGTGCACTGCGTCTCCCTCTGGGGGATCGGCGGCCGATGTACGCCCCGCTGGCGCGGCGTCGGACTTTGTACGCTCCGTAGACTTGGCGCAGTGGCTGGGGCAAGTCGAAAGCCAATTTGGGCTCATTCGCGACGAGATTCAGGCGGTCTCGTCGAAAACCGACTCAGTTTTTCAAATCGTGCATCAAAGTCGTCAACGTCCAAGTCGAAGGAAAGCTGGACACACACATCTGACATCTGAGACACGATACGAAGCAAAATCTGGTCACAACTTCCGCCTGCTCCAACGCACACTACAGCAGTATTGTCACCTCCAGTTACCACGCCCGCCTCCCTGCCTGCTGCCCACCACTCTTCCTTCCTCCCTACCACATTTCGTTCCTCCCTCTATGGTCGCTTAAAAAATAACCCCCTTCCTCAGTAGGTATATACATACGGTGGTGGCACACCTTCTCGACAGAGTCCATGATCTCCCACGGTCGAGACAAGTCCACCGCGACGGCGACCACCGTGTTCGAAACCTGTTCTGGTCGCAGCACCGTTTGCAGCAGCCCCTCAAACTCCAGATCGCTGCAACACCACGCGCTCACGCGGGACGGCGAATCGTCGCGCTCCGGCCCCGGCTCCACCGGATCCGTCGCGTCCAAGTACGAGTAGGCCAGCACGGGGTGGAAGCCTCTCGCGTTGACCGCGGTGTGTCCGATTGGGTCGATGCTTGCCTTCCCGCTGCCGCCCCCCCCGCCGGCGCCGGCCCCGCTGCTGCCGCCGCCGGCGCCAGTGCCGCCGCCGCTGCCCCCGCCGCCTCCGCTTCCTGCGCCACCACCCTCCGCTCGATTCTCGTCGATTGGTGCAACAATGGCGGAGGTCATGACTGCGGCTGCGGCGCCGCCTGAAGGGTTGGCGCTTGAGGCCGAGCCCTCGAGGAAGGTGTCGAGGAGAGAGGACTTGCCGCAGCCTTGGGGGCCGACGAACAGCAGGGTGCCATCCGGGAGGCGGTTTCTACGCATTGCGTCGCGCAGCATGCTCTCCCAGAGGTTTCCATTGCCGCTGTTCACGAGGCTCTCCCCCGCCTTTTCAGACCTCCGCCGCTTTTCTACCTCTTCTGCCGCCATGAGGCGCTCGAACACAGCGCACTTGAGAGTGAAGCGCAACGCGCAGGCGCAGCTATGTTCTCGCGCTGGCAAAAAGACGCCCTCGATCGAAAAGCCTGACAAGTATTTATAACTCCATAGATCTGGTGTTCCTAATTTTTGAGTTTGAAGACAAATACCTGTGGTTCACGGCAGAGGTACAGCCTT
Source organism: Macrocystis pyrifera (assembly GCA_031763025.1). Classification (NCBI taxonomy): domain Eukaryota; class Phaeophyceae; order Laminariales; family Laminariaceae; genus Macrocystis; species Macrocystis pyrifera. The sequence continues at coordinate 4,887,169 of JASSKH010000030.1, forward strand.
ATCTCCGGGCGCAGGATCATGCGGGTTGAAGGATGATATGTCCGCGACACCTCTTCTCTCTGGCGTAAGGAAGCGAACTCTTGTTGGGAGAAGGATCAGTGAAGGTGGGAGTATTTTGGCACTGTCCAACGGCAGCATCGTCTATATCCGTGTAAGTCCGTTTATATGTAACAAGTGCCTCTCTTCCTCAACAGCAAGCCTAGCAGTAGTGCAGCTTGAGCCTCGCTCCATCTGTGCACGCAAGGGCACATGCAACTGTGAACACCCCAAAATGCTGCTGCGTGAGACGTGCAGAAGCCCGATGCCTGCTCGGTAGGGCCCGGTAATTCCTGTGAGGAGATATATTTTGGCCCGACGTGGTCGAGGATGGCGCTGAAAATATCGTTCCTTTTCAGCTTTTTTTTCAGCGCGGGATTATCAAGCGAATGCGGGACCAAGTCCAGCAGGGGCATGTGGAGATGTATCCAGCACGAGCTGTACGCGTACTCGTGAAGAGCACCGCAGTTTTCCGGCAGTTTTCCTTGTTCCGCTCATGTTTTGCGTGTTGTTGGTTCAGAGTACTCACATCACTTTATACTCCTATGTGTAGGTAGTAGTGATGTGCGGCCTCTCTCCCACTGCGTTAGCCAGCAAAAACGAAGCAACGTCTTGCTTGTTGCCGAGGTGCGATATGTTCTCGCACGATACCTCTGGTATATATTAACTGGCCTTGCAAGCTTCAAGCTTGACGGGGGGTGGTTGGTTCAAGTACGAAGAATAACATTAAGAGGACGGAGACGAAGAGAACAACAACGGCAACGAGCGCGCCATGTGTCCGACCAAGTGCCTGATCCAAGCCTCTCTCTTCTGTCCAAGCACATCCCCCGAGTTCGACTGCTGTCAGATTATATTGCCCTCGATAAGAGCTGCAGGTATCGTACAGCAGGAGTTTGTCCCTTGTCCAAGCGCGGTTGGGATTGTTCTAATCACGAAGAGTAAACATCAACCAGTAATACTTCTAATCTGGGGGTCACATGCCACCCCCGTCCCCACCGTCTGTTGTAGAGTCATACCTGGTACGTAACGTTTTGGTACAAAGATTGCGATTGTATGCCCGTCTTCAACCTCCATCCACCACCGCCGTTCACACCGGATGGACGGGTCAGAGAGTCAATTCCATCCTGTACGAAGCCAGCATAGAACGAATAGCATCATGCTCGCACGCGATGTTGAAACTCATTTTTATTACAGTACATTTAAAATTTAGCCCCACATCTAAATTCTACGTTCGTGGTAAGTGGTAGTGGCAGGACTACTGTCTGTCTTACGATTCCAGGTTACCAGCCAGTGCATGACTAAAGTGACTTTTATGTCGGTGGCTGAAGTTGCGTTTCATTTACAAGCAGTACATGTATCATACCGGTACCAGAGGTAGACTTGTATGTATGCCTGCGACCTATCTGCAGCAGTATTAACAACAGTAATGATGGGCTGCGACGCACGTGTGCACCCTCTCCCTCTCGCTGGAAGTTGGTGCAACTCGATGCCTTGTTTGTGCAGGGCATGCATTCGAGACGACCTGGCGCCGTTGGTGCTTGCCCCCTTTCTTCCTTCTCCGAACGGGATCGCGCTGGATGCGGGAATGAAATCGGGCGGGTTGTGGGCCTAATTGTGATATTGCCACCGATCCCCACTACTCAACTCAATACATGTACTTCGTGCGATACCTTCCGCTGTCGCCTGTAGAGCATCGCAACAGCTGGTGTCATTGGTGTCGGAAGTTTTGAAGTTTCCGCGTGTACTACCTACATACAGTAATGAGCGTGGTGCGCACGTCTTTTGCACGCTCGACGTACTTGCGTATATACCAGGTACATTCGTAGGTGCCAGGTATCATTATTCCAGGCAGTGTGATGTTTATGTACAGGTATTACACGTATCTGCGTTCGCATGCACGATACCAACCTGGGGTACACTCTTCGTCTATGCAAATAGTAGTGGTTCCTTCCATTCATCCGCCCGCACCCCACATTTTTTTTTCGTTTCGGAGGAAGCACACTATTAGCACCTTAATACTGCTGTTGTGGCTGTTCAGTCAACATAAAACACTACAAACTACGGTAGTGTCGTGACCAACCCCAACAGCAGCACTAACAATATGTATTCCATTAGCACTACCCCTCAATCCACCAATCATCGACGCCGCCGAAAATTGTACCAAAACCGAAACTGTCAGGAGACAAGAGCAGCGAAAGCAGCAGCACCAACACAAGAAATAATAGAAGCAGAACCAGCGCAAGCAGCACCAGCGTAGCACAGGCGTTCGCCAACATGAGGCGCAACACGGGTCGCGCGACCTGGGACGTTGACGGTCCGTCGGACCACCGTGACGGCAACCTGTCCCCCCGGGCCCAGCTCGCCGGTGAGCACTTGCTCGCGGGCATCCGCGACTCCCGGAACTGGAATGCCGACGCCTTCGTCGACCACCCCGGCGGCACTGGTGGTGGTGGCGGAGGCGGAGGAGTGGGGGGGGGGGGGAGGAGGGGCGGGCGGTGGCGGCCCTTTGCTACCGGGTGGGATGGAGGCTGGGGGCGCCGCTTCTCCCGCTGGTGGCGGGGGGGTGGTGGTGGTGGCGGTGGCGTCGGCGGCGTCGGCGGCAGTGGTGGTGGTGGTGGTGGTGGTGGTGGCGCATCGCCGAGAGATCGAGAGCAGTTGCGCGGCGGGGGAGGGGGCGGTGGTAATGGTGGCGGCGTTGGCGGCGGTGGCCATGGTGGCGGCGGCAGCGGCGGCGGCGGCAGCGGCGGCGGTAGCGGCGGGCACCACGTGGGCGGTCGAAAAAGGGGCCGTGGAGAGAGGCGGTTTTTTTCTGCGCATTCACAAGTTCGTGTTCCAAAAGGAGCTGGCTCTGCACTTCTCCATGTGTATCCTGAGCATCGCGATACCGTTCTCCCTGTCGGGCTCCCCCTGGCTGGCGGCAATCCCCGTGTCCGTCTGGTGCTTCTACAACGCCATGTTCGTGATGGGGGCGAAGCGGGCGGGCGCGGTGCTCCCGGGGTTCGACCGCTTCAAGCGGAGCTTCGTGGCCGCGATGGAGGAGTTCCTCCCGCCGCGCCTGGTCCCCGTCCTGTCGCTGTCCTTCCTCAGCGTTGTCGTCGCGGTTACCATGACCGCGGCGAGGCTGGGGGGCCCACCCCTGTGCATTTCCTCGTGCCACACCTGCCTCGGGAGTTGGAGCAACGCCCACCCGATTGCGCCGCTTTCGGGAGGAGACAGTATTCCACGCATGGAGGACGCGAACACGTGGTCCTCCCGCGGCGGAGCTTCCCCGAGAATATCGGGCGCGGTCTCCGAGGGCGGCGGTGGTGTAGGAGGCGGTAGTCACCGGGGAGGGGGGGAGAGCTGGCCAGAAGAAATGGGGCTAGACGACGGTTTCGTCGGGCTCGTGGAGGCAGCGGCGGGAAACGGGCGTGGGGTGCGGCGAGCCAAGAACGCCCAGGCGTGTGGTTACGCCAATGGGAAGGTATGTATGCTGCAGTGGCGCGCGGCCTTTGTAGGCGGCGAAGGGGAAGAGGAGTACGGTGGTGGGGGAAGGGGGGAGGGAGGGATAACTGGGATGTGATGCCGTCGGCGTTTTGCTGTTGAGCTGCTTCGCCATGCCGAGCTCGCTTCTCTTTTGCGATGTCGACATATTGGATTGGGTGCGGGAACGGTTTTTGTGGAGATGGTGAGTGTCACTTTTATTTTTTGGCGTACCGTGCACGATGACGTATTTCACTGCCTTGCTTTGTTTTTTGCTTTTTTCAGCCACGCGCGGCCGTTTCGAGCAGCATCGCAAGAGCAGGAGCCCTAGTTGAATGAGCTTGTTGTGCCGTGTGTTTTTGGGTATAACGTAAATTTCGTTTTTGGTTGAACGGCATCATGGGGGAAGATATTATGTGGGCTTGCCATTATTTGTCCATACGCGTTGAGCCTCCCCCTCCCGCTCCCCCTCCCTTCTGGGTGTGAGGTGCGGCGGGTGCTAGTGATAGATTTGCAATTGCAAGTTAGATAGATGACGTGTCTTTACGCACTCCTAAGCTGTCTTTATGCATGAGTGGTGACCGTTTCTCCGTTCAATTCCTCTCCTCCCCCCCCGTCCTCCTTTTCCTCTTCCTCTTCCTTTTCCTCCTCCTCTTCCTCCTCCTCGTGAATCGCGAATCCCGCCCGCCCGCGTCCTCACCCCCACCCCCAAATGACGAAACAGGAGCTGCTGGCCTACTACACCGTCGGACAGAGCGCCATCCTCATCTACTTGGCCGTGATGACAGGGCTGCTCACCTGCCTCGCGTGGAGGGTGTCGGACGAGGAGCTGGCGCAGAGGCAGGCCGCAGAGAGCCGCCTCAAAGCCCAGAACCCGCGAGCGTTTGAGCTGCGGGAGCGGATGATACTGGAGCACGGGCGGCCGGGATCAAGGTGCGACGCATACTTTGTTGTGGGCATGTATATATAGGATAGGGTGCAGCTCTCGCTAGAAACTCGCGTCAGTGGTTATTTGCAGGGCTCTTCACGGGTCAGGAACCGGCCCGCGGGCGGGTCAGGACGTTTTTTTACATATCACGGGTCGGGTCGGGTCGGGTCGAGGCATGTCGTGGCGGGCCAGGAGGTTTTCACATTCTCACGGGTCGGGTCGGGTCACCCTTACCCGACCCGACCCAACCCAACCTGACCCGCGTGGTTTATCCCGACCCGTGAACAGCTAGTTACTGTCGACAACTTCTGTGTACGCTGTTGGAGGGCATTGGTTAGTCGTGATTATGCCAAAACAAATTGATAGGAGATCCATATTTTGCGTCGGACGGCGCGAAGATCCGGTTTCAGATCTCCAACTTCACCCGGCTCAAAAATAAGGCATGCCCTCTATTTTTGGCGGCCGTGTTAACTCAGCGGCCCGCTTAACCCCACTAGGAGTGCAGTCCCGTTTTGAGGACAAAGTGCGTGGAATTTGAGTGGTTTGTCCCCCAAACGGGACTGAGGTTCTGAATTGGTTAAGGTGACCTTCAGTCTGTGCGAAGGAATAGATAAGGGCGATTTGTACGGATCCGCGGGAATAGGTGGATTTTTTTGTTTTGGGCGCAGGCTCGTTAAGGCGAGAGACAGTATTGCTGTGTTGAAGCAGTTTCCGGTATGTTGCAACCATGTGTGCAGCTGGTTGCTGGTTGGAATATGAAAATCACCCATGGTGCCGGAAATGGTCAGGGGACGCAAGGCCCAATGCCGGTGGGCTGAAATCTTCACAATACCGCTCTATATACGGTATATATGTAGCACGTGCAGGATATACAGCGATATCGGCATTGACGGCATTATTCTTTCTGGTGTTCGATGTCTCTACTGCTGCTGCCACTGCTGTCCAAAAAGTTTTGGCGTTGTAGCCGTGTCATACGTAGCAGGGTGTTTTTATTGGACACTCTTGAGCAACAATTTTTTTGTGATGACTGTTACACCGCGAGGAACATTACACTTGAGATCGTTCGAAAAGGTATTTTGCGACCGGTACTACTGCTGTACACGGTGTGTTGTCGGGCATAAGGGTGCATTGTATTCCGCATTGAACCGTAGTTTCTGCCCAGTCGGCATGCATCCTGGGCTGAGTGTGCTTGGTACACATTTACATGGGATACGAGCTACCTTGATATATACAAGGCTCTAAGACCTATGCCAATGGAAACGCGAAGTCCGAAAGTTTTTTTCAAAAATTATTGCTTTAAAAAAACAGCCGAAAATATCCTCGTACCGCCGCTGTGGAAAAAAAGGGGAAAAATGGTTGATTTTTTCTTTTTTTCTTCCAACGGCTGCAGGCGGCGCAATTTGTTTTCTCTCGTTGCAAATTGTCAACACGCTGATAAAAATCAGCTCGTGCGACGATAGATGCTCGATCTTGATATAGACTCAGCCCAAGGCCAACCCGCTTGGTGTCGGGCAAGGCCAACGAGTATAGATGACGGCATCGAAGATAGAAAGTGAATACATGCTCTAGGGGGGGCGAGAGCTTGCCGGCGGCGTCCTGCGGTATCCTCCCAAACCTGAAAAAAAAGCCTGTTTTTTGCCATTCGAGACGGATCGAGAAATTTTGTCTTCTGTTTTGTACACACCAGCGGCTATTTGTTTTTTTGTCGTACGCCTGGCCAGCGCCCGCCGCACGTCACTGGCCATTGTGTGAAGACGGTGACCCAAGGGTGGGTCGGAGCCCCTAACGAGCGCACTCCATTCAGAATTCATGACGCAATCGTTGGTTTTGTCGATCGATGTCTGTCGAGGACTCGGAATCTCGCCGCTTCGAACCAAAGATCGGCCTGAGTTTTTCTCAGGCCGATCTTGGCCCAACATCGGCCCCAGATTTGCTTTTTTCGGGCTTTTCCAAAAGTTGGGAACTTTTTTTTTTTCTGAACGTGCCCATAGGAAGCGTGTTCTAAATTTTTTTGGCGGGTATCTTTGGAATTCTAACATTTTATTGATACTTCGCTTTCCCATTGGCATAGGTCTAATGGTCACGGGATATGTACGAGCTAGAGGGGACGCATCGCAGATGGAGAGGAGATACACACCGGCGCAGTATTTCTATGTAAACATGGGATTAACTTTGATAACAACCAACAGCAACAGCAGCAGCAGCAACAACAACAACAACAACAACAACAACAACAACAACAACAACACATTTAGTTTACGCTGCTCGAGCATATATCTTACAAGCACCCCGCCCCTCCCTTCCCCATCACAACCACAACCAACCCACCAATCACCAATCACGAACCACCACCCACCACAGCGTCCGACCCGAGACGACCTGCCCGTGGCTGATGTTCGGCCTGGTCGCCGCGTGCACGTTCACGCTGATCGGGTGGCGCAAGTGGGGAGACCTGCCCCCGACGATCGGCACCGCCGTGGTCATCGGGGCCAACGTGACCACCACCCTGGCGAGCGTGCTGATGCTTCACGTCGGCTTCCACGGTAGGCTGATCGCTCTCTACCAGGGCAACCTTCAGCGGGTGCAGTTCCTGTCCAAGCTCTTGAGGTAAAAAGGGCGTGGCAGGAGGGGGGGGGGGGGGGGGGGGAGGTTATACTCGATCTCGATATCATGCGTAGCCGTAGTCGTATGACTATAGACCCCTCGGGTGAGGGGGGGGGGGGGGGGGGCAGGTTTCTATGGGAATATCCCATGGGATACATGTGTGCGAGTTTTGGTCCGGGTTCGTGTTCTCTGGAAAGCGCAAAAACAGAACTCGATTGATTCCGGGAAAGCGCCAAAAAAAAAAAAAAAAAAACGACTCGTCGTCGTTGTTGTGGGCGTTGCAGTTGTCCCCTGCAGGCGGTGTCAGTAAAAGAAGTATTTCTGGAAGGAACAGACACAGGGGGGGGGCCGCCGGGGGCGTACTCGTTTTCAGCCTGCCTCAGTCGTTTCACCATTGACCACGCATCCCTTCCGAGACGGAGCACCACGCCTACTCCTAGTAGAGACACCTCCAATATTTGGGCGCGCATTACGTTTTTCTCATGCCATTCGTAGAAAATTGGCACAGGGAGTTGAGCCGTTACACCATGGCTCCGGGATATCGTACTGGGGGGGGGGGGGGGGTGTACTCATCGTCATGCATGGCCGTAGTCGTATGACCATGGACCCTCGCATCCGTACAGTGCGGGACGGAGCACGTCGGGTTTTCACCGACCAGGCAGACATTGCTTGCACCCAGCGCGAAGCGCCGTGAGGTGTTGCGCGAGTCGCTACTATTGCAGGGGACCTTTAAGTTAGTAAATAGGACCGAATGTTGTTAGTAAAAACGGCGAAAATATATAGGTTTTTTGTTTACCGTAGGTCCCATTTACTATGGTCCCCCGTATACCCGTGCCCGGGTTGGTTTGGGAGAGGGCGGGAGTGAGTCACATACCTGGGGGAGGAAGGGAAGGGAAACGCCGGAAAATGATCAAATGAAAGGCTAAAGTCCGGAGTAGGGGGGGGCACGGGAAGGTGGTGTCCGTCGAACGGGTGGAAGAAGGTGCCCTACCAAACATCGAGTACTCGATGGTTGGTGGGGCACCCTCTTCCACCCGTGTGTCGTTGCCACCTGCGTCCACTCTCATCGTACGTCGGGTAGTTTTTTTTTTCGATATTCAAACCGCAGTAGTTATCAAAATTTCGTCGTCATCGCCGCCGTGGTGAATGCAGCAGTATATATATATAGATACAACTATAATTACGATTTTTGAGGTCGTTGTCACTTGCTAGCTCTTGGCAGACAGACCGTCAGCTCTTCGCAAACAGCCCTTCTTCTTTGAAACAGCCGAACAGCCAAAAAACAACACTTTCTTCCTTCTTTGAAACAGCCGAACAGCCAAACAACCTTTCTTCTTTCTTCTTCGCCAAACAGCCAAACAACCTTTTTACTTCTTTCTTCTTCCGCAAACTGCCAACCAATAATAGACAGCTCTTCGCACGGCGCCTAAAAGAGGCGTCTCGCCTTCGACGAACGGCATAGATAGGTGCAGCTGTCGGCGGCCAAGCTGCTGCTGTCGGTGGCGAACCTGCTGGTGCTGCAACCCCCGCCTCTCCCTTCTCCACGCCCCCTAAGCTCACCTCCCCCTCGTCGAGAGGCGCGTGGTCCTCGCCCTCTGGCAAGAGAGCGGCAACGACAAAGACCGACCTGGTGCCGGCTGTTGTTTGCGACCAGTGCACGGACCAGCACTTGGTCAAGAACTCAAACGCCTGGTGGCAAAAACGTGGCCTTCGCCACCTGCAAGGATCTCACGTGCGTGGTGGCGGGATCATCCTGACAGGGCAACCAACTGCGAGTTCTGTGCTCGCCCGATCAAGGAGGGGACTGTCTCGTACTCCCTCGAGACTGCTGACAGTGGTGAGTGTCTTACGTCTATTGTGCATGCTGTATGTTGCCAGTACGTTTTTTGGGGGTTTTCAATTGCCTTTTTGCATACAATCCTACGTCAAAGCGTTTATATTTAATTTTTACTCATCCATGCTCGTTCTTTCCCCTTCGTGCGTTGCGTCGGCTCCTCTTACACACAGTGCACGCGAACGCGCACATGCACAACTGTTTGCGGGACGTGCACGAAGGAACGGAGGATTCAGCTGTCGCCGTCACCGCTGCACGGAACGACGTGAGTGCTGCTGCTACTGTGGTGCATTTTCGGTGCATGCACACGATTTCTGTGTGTACATGTTTTGGTGACCCCACGTACTCATTTTTTGCTCGTTTTCGGCTGCTGCTGCTGCTGCTGCTGCTGTCAGCGCCACGCCATGAGTGCTGCCGCTGCTGTGCACCTGCTTCTCCTGTGCACTCGCTGCTGCTGTAGTGCTGCTGCGTTGTTGCCGTGCTGTGCACCTGCTGCTCCTGTGCAATTGCTGCTGCTGTATGTAGTGCTGCTGCGTTGTTGCCGTGCATCATGCTGGAAGCGTACATATTTTCGGATCGTCAATTCCGTAGGTTTTGCGATGGCGGCATACCAGAGTACATGCTTTTTTTCTTCCTTATTTTCATATCGTTGCTATGCTGCTGCTGCTGCTGCTGCTGCTGCTGCTGCCAACGCTGCCAACGCTGCGGCGATTCGTTGCAGCTTCTGCTGCTGCTAATGCTGTGGCTGCTTCTGCTGCTGCTGCTGCTAATGCTGCCGCAATATCCACTGAATGTTCGTATGTACTCGGATTACTGTTTTTCTTGGTCGTTTTTGTACTCAAATGGTTCCTTTTGATACGTGAAAAAATATTTTTGTCGTTTTGCTCCTGCATTTTGCGTACGTACTGCAATTTCTCGTTTTTGGCTTGGTTATTTTCATATATATCGTTGCTATGCTGCTGCTGTGGTGCTGCTGCGTTGTTGCCGTACATCATGCTGCACTTTTGTGTGTACATATTTCGGTATCGTCAATGAAATTCCGTAGGTTTTGCGATTGCGGCATACCAAGGGTACATACTTTTTTCTTCCTTATTTTCATATCGTTGCTATGCTGCTGCTGCCAACGAGGACTATTGTTTTTATTGGCCATTTTTGTACCCAAATGGTTTTTTTGATCAAAGTAAAAAAAATATGTTGGTCGTTTTGCTCCTGCATTTTGCGTACGTACTACTTTTTCTCGTATTTCGTATTGTTGCTATGCCGCTGCTGCGTTGTTGCCGTACAGCATGCGGAGGTGGGTCTATAGTGAGGTACCAAAAATACTTTTCGGACGGCCTCGGGGTACATACTTTTTTTCTCCCTTCTTTTCATATCGTTGCTATGCTGCTGTTGCCAAGGCTGTGGCGATCCGTTGCTGCTTCTGCTGCTGCTGCTGCTGCTGCTCTGCTTTAGTGTTGCCGCAATATTCACTGAATGTTTGTATGTACTCGGATAATTGTGTTTCCTGGTCGTTTTGTGGCGCTGCTGCGTTGTTGCCGTACATCATGCTGGACATGATTTGTGTGTCTATTACACTTAAACTTGGTGCGTGTGTATATATTTCTGTATCGTCGATGATTTTTTTGTGCTGCTGCTGCGTTGTTGCCGTACATCATGCTGGACGTGATTTGTGTGTGTACTGTACTACACTTGTGTGTCTACATATTTCTGTATCGTCAATGAAATTACGTACTTGCTGCTTCTGCTGCTGCTGCTGCTGCCGTCGTATAGCAAGCGATTACGTGCTGCTGCTGTTGTGCCGTTGTAGAGTAGTATAAATAATGAACTCTGCCCCCCCCCCTCCCCCGCCATTCCCTGCACGCCACTCCCTCCCCGCGCACCCTATATGTTTACTTCGACCAGGTCCGTGGCAAGTGCTACAACTGCCGCCTGACGGACTCCACCATCAAAGACGGAGACATCGTCATAAAGCGCAAAAAGACTCCCTTCCATTTCGCCTGCTCCAGGGCTTCGCGGAATTCCGAAGCAGTATGCCAAGCAGATTGTCGCCATCCAGGACGAACGAAAGGAAACAATTTGTTTCCCACATTTCCCAAAATCACGATTATTTCTTCCTACACATATCCAACGGGTTCAACAGCGAACATATCCACATTCTGGGCCTCCCGCCTCGATATTACAGCGTCCTGGAAGACTATTTACATATATATCATGTCTCATCCAAACTCCTATGCTGGCTACATCGAAATTGCGGCCGCCCAGCAACCATACAACATTTCCATAACCGTTGTCGCTGCCGGCACTGCTGCTTTCTCTCCTGTCCCAAACCTTCCTTTAAACAACAGCCTGTATGTTGTATATCATCCACATGCCAAGCACTACTCCACTCTCTCCCCACACTGATGAAAGATGTTATTCTTATTATTAGACGAATGTCATTCTTACTCTTGCGTCACCCGATCTTACGTTTCACATTACATTAATAAATAAACGCGATTATTACATCCTTCACCGTTTCTTACACAAATACGTTTAGTTTGGTTGGCTTTGGGCTATGTCGCCAATTAATTGAAGTAACTGTTATATGTACACGAAACGACGGAATACCCACTCCGAAGGAAAGCCTTGTATATATATATAATTATCAGGTGGAACGATGGAGAATTGGTACTCAGGCATGTATGTACGTACTTGTGCTTTTTTGCCGTTGTTGTCCGTTCAAGATGCAACCAAGATCCAGGCGGGATCCATCTCTGAGTGCTGTCACTGCTGAGTACCAGTATAGTATAGCTACCAGTAAAGTATAGACTGTCGCAGTAGTATAGCTGCCGCTAGGAACCCCCGCAGCAGCAGGATATCTGCAGCTTGTGTGTTTCGGATGATATGGAAAAATTTGGAGAACCGAATGTGATGAACCTCGGTCTGCGGTCGTAGTTTCGGCTTCATCAAGCTCGAAAGGGGTACATAGTACCTTTTTTGGCGCCGGTGCAAGTTAGAAAACTCGCATTCACTCCTATTACTATTAACATAGACACAGGAGATGATATATATACCACCAGCTGTCGACGCAGCCAGCTACCTCCCGTGGTGCTCGTACTCCGTGACGAAATTAGTATTTTTCCCGGGGCTATCATCGCGTGGCTGGCTCAATCAAGGATACCAGTTGTTGCTTGATAATTAAATTGGAGAAAAGAAAAGAAAAACATCAGATGTGAGGTCGATAGTTTAGAGAAGTGTTTCGTCCGCCGTCAACACGTGTTTCGCGTCGGCTACGCTGAGTGGCTACTGCTGCTACTGCCGCTGTTTCTGCGACCCTCCTTCTTTCACACCCCATTACGATTGTCTGCATCGGGGGCATAAGTACGTACAGCAGTATATGCTCACAGTGTGCGCGTCCTTCCCGTCCTGTGGTCTATTTTTTCCTGTGCACTTGTTTCGTTTTTATTGTTGTTTAGTTTCGATTACGATATACCTAGTAGTTTGTTGTTATGATGTTTTATTTTGTACGAATTATACCTCGATATTTCGCTATTTTTTTTCGATCCGTTTCGTTTCTCTCTGTTTTCGTCGTTGTTTTATTGCTGTTTTTCTCAGAGAGGGCACCGACAAGGCGGAGGAGCCGTGGGTGCACGCGGCGGAGGCGTGGTGGTGGTTCCTGAGGAGCTTCGTCCTGAGGGAGGACCTGTCCCTCGACTACGACGTTGGGGGGCTGGGGGTGTCGGCGACGTTTTTCATCGTGCTCGCATCCTTCGTCGTCGCCATCGCGCAGGTCCGTTCGGTTCGTTGGGTAGATCTGTCAGTTGTTCCGTCGGTCGGTCGGTCGGTCGGTCGGTTGGTCGATTGGTCCGTTGGTCGGTCGGTCCGTTGGTGGGTCGGTTGGTCGGTCGGTCGCTTGGTCCGTTGATCGGTCCAGTGGTCGGTCGCCGTGAGCGGTGCCCGCCGTCGGAGGGGAGGGGTACGTCGGTGCCGTGACTCGGTTTGGCTTGGCTACCGCGCGTTCGCGTTGCGGTATACCTGGTACGAAGTATAGGGACAGCAGTGATACGTCGCGTGTGTGAAGTGTGTGATGTTTGTGATGTGTGTGTGTGTGGTGTGGAATTGGTGTGGTTTGTAAATGGGTGTGATGTGTATGGTATATTGTGTGTTGGTGTGCTATTTTCTGATTCTATATGTAGATGGATGTGACGTGCACTACACACTGCTGCATTTCACGAGTCATGAAAGTACATCGGGAAAGGGGGTGGCTGCCTTACATCATTGGGCGACCACCTGCTTCCTTGGCTGCCATGAATTTTCCAGCTCGTGTTATACGGTTTTGTTTTGTGCCTTCCTCCTTGTGAACCAGGGCTGGTGTTTTTTACACTGAGTTACCTTTAGACAAGGATCATGGTCAAAACAACCACCACTCGTACATTTTACGAGATACTTACTTTTTTATGGAGAAGGGAAGGGTGCAGGTGGGCGTACCTTCACATCGCGGTTCTGGGATATCGATATTGGAACAAAAACCCATTGATCTACGAATGTTGGCACCGAGAAGCGCATACTAAACAGCGCTGCGATTTGTTGCTGTAGAACCGTCGGGGTGTGTGCGCGCCGCCAGAGTGGCTAAAGCTGAAATCCCGAGTTCCACAAAGCCAAAGGTATCCTTCCAGCTTATACATACACGTTTCGATGAGCTCTCCAAAATTGGCAGGGTGACGCTCCTTTAGCCTGAAGGTTGGCTGCTTACTCCCCGTCTCCGTCAACCGGCACCGATGCCCAACTCGATTTTTTTGTTTGTGTTTTTGTGATCCTCCGCCTCGTCCGCCCTCCTTTCGGGTCTTGTTGTTGTTGTTGTTGTTGTAGTTGTCATCATCGTTGCTCTCACATTAGCTGATGTCCAAAATATTGCGTCCGTGATCACAGGACAGGCTCCAATAAACTGGAGCGGAAGATTACCTCGAGGGAAAAATATCGAGTAACACAAAAACAGTCAGATGCACATCATACCTGAAACACATCGTACACCTCGAAACAAGAAAAAGTAAAATCCTTGCATGAGTTGCAGCCTAACCCACTGGGGGCCGCATACGAAAAAAACAAAAGTCGCATAAGCCATACTACATACAGTACGGTAGATGGGTTACTTTCCCCCCCCCCCCTTTTGATTCTGACTGAAAAACGGCCCAGTATCGTTGCAATCCCATGTGTTTTTTTGTGTTGCAAAAAAAAATAGTGTGATACACGCCGGGTTGCGCGCGTATGATACATATTTTTGTTTTCTCAAAACCTTTTTGGGGGGGGGGGGGGCGGGGGCGGGGGTGAGGCATGCATAGCACTGTGACCGGTAATATAATGCCCGTTCGGATTCTAATGTGTATATCAAACAGGGATTATATTTCTGGTCAGAGTAGTACCATAAGCAGCTATTTATATCATACTTCTTTGCGGTGTTTAAAGGAGCCTGAGAAAATGTAGGCACCCCCCCTTTACGGTATATAACGTAATAGCATGACTCCTATCTTTAACTTACCCGCCCCCCGAAACGTATCCAGATATTCCGCGAAGGCCTAGACGCGATGCTCAATCCGCCGGGCAGCTACTGCGCTTACGCGTCGGTGTACCTAACGGTGTGCTTGATCAGAATATTCGGGCTGGCGACCAACACCTACCTCGAACAGCAGCTTCACGTCGGGATCATCCAGGTGAGCCGGCGCCGTGCGTGAACGGCAGCGGGAAGGCGAGGTGGGACCGTGAGGAATCGATCCTCATTCAACAGAAGCGGCGATCACAGGATGCGATAGCACAGCACGTAGTCGCCCACTATTGGTCGCCACTCCAGTACGTACACCTGGTGTGCTATACGCTGGTGTACTGCTTTTGTTGTTGTTTGTGGACTGCGTTGCTGTTGTTGGCAAAATTGTGTCGTTGGTGTGCTCTGTCGTTGTTTACTGATCGCCCAGGCCGATCGCAACAGGAAAAGCGTGACCTCCATGCTGCGAGAGGTTTGGGGTGGGTGGGAGGGAGGTTGGGTGGGCGTTGTGGACAGAATGCTTGTTCGCGTCTTCTTCTGATTATATTTCAACCGTTTTAACTTTTGTTGTTCTAGGTTATTGTGTGCTGGTGTCGTTCTCCTGCTGGCGCCGCCGCACGGATTTCGTTTCCTGTTTTTTTCTTTCGATTGCTTTCGGCTCGGTTCGGTTCGGTTGGGTGCGGTTTGGTCCATTTTATTTCGTTTCGATTCGCTTCGCTTCATTTAATTGTGTTTCGTCTGTCTCGTCTATTTCGTCTGTCTCGTCTCGTGCCGGGTCGTTGATCACCCGCCGCTACCGCCAGACATACACCGACAACCTGGCGTCCGTGTCTCGCAAAATGTCTCCTTCTCCGAGGCTGAAGGGAGGGGGTGGCGGGGGTGGCGCGGGGGGTTACCGGCTGGCCTCGCCACCGTCTTCGCCGTCATCGTCATCGTCGTTGATGTTGTCCCCCGCGGCCGCCGCCGCCACAACGGCCGCAACAGCAGCCGCAGGCACGGTAGTCGATGGTGTTGGCGTCGGCACCCACAGCAGCAACAACGACACTGGCGGTGGCGGTGCGGCGGCGGCGGCGGCGGCGCTGCTACGGGGAGAAACCTCGGCGGGTTGTCACAGCAGAGCGCTCTGGGAATGTCCCGCGTGCCTGTCGTCGCCGGAACCGTAGCTGACAACGCCGGTGTACATGCGGCCGCGGCGGGCGGTGTTGCCGATGGCGCTGCCTCGCGGTTACAAGCGAGCAGCAACAGCAGCAGTAACATGGCGAGGGCGGGGACGGGGACGGGGGTGGGGGCGGGTGGGGTTGGGGGTGTTGGTGGGAGGGAGGGGGGGGGGGATCGGGGGGGGGGGCAGGCGGGACAGGGTTCGATGACGGAGGGCCCCTCTACCCGGCGCAGGAGGCGATGCGGCGGATGATTGTGCAGATCGATACTTCTGACCCTTACCCTTGCGTGCTCGGCATCCCCGTGAAGCCGGCGCTCTTCGCGACCTCCAAGGTCTACGTGTTCGGGTGTTTCGCGGTGATCAGCACCAAGCTCATGTACGACGTCATCTCCAATTTGTGATCCTGCTTGTGCGCCTCTCGGGCGGTGATGGGGGTGCGACGCAATGCGATGCGGTGCAATGAGATGCGTGCGCCATGCGTGTTTGTTCTGGCTCCTGGCGCGGGAGATCATGGGGCGAGACTCTGCTGCTGCTGCGCCTGCGTGCAGAT
The DNA here is from genome assembly GCA_031763025.1 of Macrocystis pyrifera. NCBI lineage: Eukaryota > Phaeophyceae > Laminariales > Laminariaceae > Macrocystis > Macrocystis pyrifera. Next base: position 4,903,257 of record JASSKH010000030.1, read on the forward strand.
GGGTTTGGTCGATGCCATACGCCGTAGGCGAGCATACTGGTCGGCGATGTCGATGTCACACAAGTTGATGGATTTGTCGGCTCTGAACATGTACATACTAATGTTGGGTGGAAGAGGTGGAACGGAAAGGGAACAAGGGGTTTCTCTTTCATCCTTTTTTTTGGTAAGGGGTGGGGGGTGGGCGGGTTGTGTATGTGTGAGAGTTGTCTCGGCTCTCTCTGTTTCCCACGTTACACGTTACCCTTCGCTACGCACGAGAGCGCGCGAGTTGCTGGAAACGACCTACCGGCCAGCCAACCAACCGATAAAGATTAAGAAGAAAACAAAAGCAAAGGGAGAGAACCAATAATCCAGATGAAATATACACTTTATTTACGGCGCACCCTCTGGTATATTTATGTGACATACACGGGAAAGCGCGGGTGGGCCTAGAATGGGAGTAGTCTATGACTACTGCCTCCCCCCCCCCCCCCCCCCCCCCCCCCTCCCCGTCAGCCTTCCGTCAAAGGAGCTGCGGTAGAAGTTACCGGCGTCAGGGTGCACTACGAGTGTTCGTGTTGACGACGGTTGTGTTGGTGGTTGTGGTGTTGGTGGTAAATGGTCAAAGATTATCGGGTATCTTCTCGAACTCCGGGGTTGCCAGCGAAACAGGGCACGAGGCTACCGTCAGAAGTCTGTGGGAAGAGGAAAGATAGACAATGTGTCCACGCACTACATTACGTTGTACAAAGAAGCTCCGGCAAACGTTCCATGGAGGAAAGGGGTTGCTATGCCCAGTGCATCATCAGTAGCAGCAGAAGCAGCAGCAGCAGCATGCAGGAGAACGAGTCGAGATGCAGCCATCGCGTCCTGGATGGGAGTAATTGCTGCTTTTTATCTAAGAAGGCTGTGCTCTGTCGTACCGCGGCTTTGTGGTATCGCGAAAAGGTTGTGCTCTGTCGTGGTGCGTCAGCAGCAGGGTGCAGGATGAGGTGTCGACATGCAGCCATCGCGACGTGGGGGGGGGGGGGGGGGGGGGGGGGGCTGTGCTACGGTGTATTGCTGTACTGGTGTGTTATACCTGCGTGTGGGTGTACCTTTTGCTTCATTTCGGTTTGGGAATTCCATCTTTCCTGCCGGTTGATCTGGCACATGTTCGGAGAGGGCGGAGAGGGGGGGGGGGGGGGGGGAGGGAGGCTTTATATACTTCGGGTTTTATTATATACATACGACATTCTAGAGTTTTGGACCAATCCGATACTTCTTGCCTTTCAAAATAATTGACCATAAGGGAAACAGCGCGAATTGTGGGGACTTTTTTTTTTTGCCTCTGGTGTGCAGCCTGCGATATGGGGTGATACTTACATTTACCTGCTCGAATAATCACGGTCAGAACTGAGTACCAGGTTTATGTTATATCGCCATTATCATGTCGCACTTGTTTTGCGCGGTTTACAAGCTATACCCTGCCGCAGGCGTGTCTTATGATCCACGTGCGCGAAACTTGTTTTTCTACAGTGCTGGTTCTTTCGTTAATCGAGTACTCGTCTCCTGCCCGCCTTTGGGGACATTGGACCCTGATGAGGTCACTCTAAAGTCGGGTTTGCTCTCGACGCAACAACACCAATGGGGCTCGTAGTCCGTCCGGCAGAAAAAAATCACTCATGTCTGCCCCGTTCCTTTTTAGTTGCGTGTGTGAGTTGGGCAATGTGGCCCGCGTCTCCAGAGTTGTGTCCACTAATCAATGCACAGACAGGTTTGCATTGCAACAACAGTTAGTTGCAATTGTGCTGCTGCGCGACTTCGTATTAAATAGCGTACTACAGTAGTAGCTCAGTACCGTACAGGACACCTACTATTACGAAACGAACAACAAGAAAAAGCCAGGCAGAGATTTACAGGAACACAGCTGGTATTAATAGGAAATTCGGTAGTCGTCCATATGTTGAAGTTAGTCTAAAACGCACCCATTCACAATTATGGAGTCCGGCCTGGACAAGCTTTTTTCCTGTTTCTTGTTACTGTGCAGTACAGCAGCAGTATATTGCAACATGTTCACACTGCTTGCAGGCCTGTTGCTGTTGATTGGTGGATTAATGCTAGTACTGCTGCTGTAGTCACTCTGTCGTGACACTGCGAGTGAGTGATGATAATTATGTGTGCCTGCGTCTGTGTATAGACTCTGTGTATGCGTGTGTCATATTATCATGTCAGTTTAGTATAAAGCAATACGAAACATTTTACGCTGCCCGTTTCGTTGCTCGGTCGTGAACTCCTCGTGTGGGATGTTTGCTATAATTATAGTATCCCGGGCTAAACATGCCTCCTACACCTACAAAAAAATATCACGGGCCGATGATACAGACCGCGCCACAAATGCCCGTTATCATCTCCTAGAAACGGGGGCAAACATAAAGATCGGCGACGGTATCCATCTAGCTGTTCGACGAAGGAGTCTCCGACAAACATGGGGCGTCTTGTGGTGAACTTTGCTTGCCTGATGGCCGTGGTCCTGGGGGGCGCTCATGGGCAAATGTTTCGTAATTTCGGCATCGGCTCCGACTCGAGCATCTACCCCCCAGCATCCGCCCCAAAGGCGTCATCAGTGGTTTCGAAAGAGAGCATCATTGCACAGGTCGCAGACCAGCAGGTTGCGCTGCAGACCGGTGCGTGCGCCTCTGGCTGGACCGAGCGCTTCTCCTCTCAGTGCCCGGCAGGATCGTTCATGGCACTGAAAGGATACGGGACGACGATGGGGCTTGTGCCGCTCTTTCGTTGCCATCCCACAGGCTGCATGCACGCGCCCACACAAGACTCTTCTTACAACTTGGTGAGCCTGCATCGGGTGTTAGAGATCACTGTATCGCGGGTAGATGCTCCCTGTTCCCGCTGCAAATCCCTCAGCATTCGGCGTAGTTGGCTGCTGTCATACAATACAGTACGAGGAGGGTTGGACGAGAGAGAGAGCAACAATGTCAAGCAGACGAGTCTCGTTCGATCACATATTTTGTCTTCGGTTCTTCCGTTTGAGGTGGCAGTATACACTGCTGTCTATGCGGACTTTCGAGCATTTTTTTCGTGTTGGGGATGGAAGCATATGAGCCGGATATTGAGACATGGTGGCAGAGTCTTTCTTCGATAAGTTATGTATCTGTTGTCTGCTTTCGCGGGCTTGCATGTCTTCCTATGTCGCGTGGAATACTCTACAGCATGTACCGGTATGATGAACGTACTTCTGGTATGATACGGATATCATCCCATCACCCATGGTCCTTCCCTCCCACGATACGATCAATCACTCTCCACATGGTTGGTTGGTTTTACGTACAAAGCTCTTTGAAATCGTCTAACGGACTCCATGGCCCTGTAGACCAATCAAAGTGACTCACTCTCTGGCAGAGTCTCGCGCGGTTTTTTTTTTTTTTTCGTACTGCACGTACGAGTATTTCATTTTTCTTTTCGTGGCTGAAAAATACCTATTAATAGTACAGAGTAGTGGTCGTACGACGCAAATGAAAAAAAAGACTACAGATGACACTCTCCACTCCCACGAGCACTCATAAGCATTTATGCTTTCTTCAAGAGGTTCCATGTCTGTGAGGGGTTGCCGCATGACTGAGGATTGGCCACCACGTGCATGGATTGGGTGTGTGCCTGCGCATGTTATGTGTTCCTGAGATATGCTTGATACACAGTAGATAGTATAGTAGTGGTGGAGAGCGAGGCATTGGGCCAACTGGGGATATTTTTTCTGGAGGATGGGAGTTAAACGACAGATGGATCGATCGATCTTGCTGCCCGCTGCGCGTTGCTTTCGCGGCGCTCCGATGTTCCTAGCAAAACGAGGGCAGCATATTGGAGGAAGCGGTGGGGAGGGAGGTCTTCATGCTCGAGCCAGGAGTGTCCTTCGAGAAGCACCTCGAAGCCAGGAGGAGGCATTTCGTCAAGGCAAGTCGCTATTTACGTTGTTATCGGATAACTATTCAGTATTGTCCTACAGCAGTACGTTTTGTTCCTGATTTTATTTTTTTCCTCCCCGGTTTCCCGCCCCTGATTTTTCTGTTTTGTTTTGCTCCCTGATGAGTTTCCTTGTTTTTTCCCCTCATTTCTTTTACGGAGGGACCTAAGAAACGGGCACTTGTGGTCTTCTCATATTATCATATTATCCATAGGAAGAGCGTGCCACAACAACAGCAGTTACGTTGACATGTCATTGCATTGTCTACTCTGCGTACTGCATAAAAATGTAGATATTATCTCTACTGTAGATAGAGTGTGTCGTAGTGTGGTAACCAGAGCTTGTGTCTCTTTCCTTGAAGAATCGGCAAGGACACTGGGTGTGCTGGATGTCGAGGGATAGAAAGAGCGGTTTGACCCCTGTGGGAATCTGTGGCGTCGACATCCAGCAAGCCCAGTGTCCGTGCTGATTCTTCACCCTAGAAAGATACGAGCTCTGTGGTCACAGACTACGACACAGAGATAACACACCGTAATGCATTAATAGCCTACGCAATACCATGCCTTCGCACTAGGTGCGGCCGACACAACATACATACGTACGCCAGCAACCAAAATACACCATAAAGACAGAGAAGAAGCGAAGAAACCAAACCGAAAAAGAAAAGCAGAAGAATCCCAAATAAACAAATAAAATGGGAAGCCAAAGCTCAGACACATATTCCGAGCACGAGCCAAAATGGATGTGCAAAGGGGGAAGAAACGGGAAGGAAAAAGAGAAATATGCATCCTGGGGAACACTCAACTAAGTAAAAAGAGAAACGCTCGTCACCCACCCACTATGTAGTACTTCTTTCATAAGGATAAGAGGGGAAAATATAGGAAAAAGTCTAGTAATGGAAAAAAATCAAAGCACCAAGCCAACACATACCGAACGGCCGCAACAGTTGGCGGTACGAGTAGCAAAGAAAAGTCCAACCTATCAGTCGGCCTGGTACCTTGCCACCCTGTCTGCGGTCTCTGTGAAAAACAATAAAAACGCCAGTATTATTAGTACATGTACGTGCCGTACGTGTAACGTCCAAGATAAGATAACACCCCCCCTATATGGGACGAGTTTCAGAGCCGATTTTCTCCTAAACCGGCGGGGCGTATGGCACAACGATTATGGGGGGCGCTGGGGAAGATATCGTGGAGATGTTTCTATTAACGCGTTGCTGCTCCGCGTTCGTGTGCAACTCTCTCCATGTTGTCGGGATAACCAGCTTTGAAATTCGTCCTATGACGGGGGACCATAGCAAATAGGACCAAAATATCGTTAGTAAAAATACGTAAATATATAGTTTTTTATGTGTACCATGGGTCTTATTAACTATGTATCCCCGTAATATTAGCAGGGGGGGTGTTATCTTGAGTGTTGTACGGCATACCCCCAGCAATGTCACGCGATACAGCACCAGCACTGTGGTGTTGTGGTGCGGCGCGCGTGTCGTGTGCACACCTCCTTATGTTGCACTTCCGACACACCCTACTCACCCGAAGACTATGCACTACAGCACTACATTAGGTACTCCTGCAACCCGGGCTGCTTCGTGGGCCAATCCTTGACGTACTGCCCTCCCAACCAATTCTCAAGTCTAAATATATAGTCCAGATTATTGTACAGCAGTAGTAGTACAAACAGTAGTACAGCAGTAGTTGATGTAGCCATTTTAGTACCACCCCGTGACAAGCTCAAAAACGTGGTCTTATATAGCTTCATTCAGCATGATCCTACATTTTACTGCATGCTGAGAAAAGGATCCCATACTACTATAATTCCAACTAGTATTTCTTCCCGCGACAAGTCGATTTACCTGGCGGTCTTAACTCTACTCTTAAGCCTTTGTTCGGGAGTACATTTCTTAGCAGCCTTTGACCGGATGGTCTTGAAATGGACACACCACTGCTGCAGCTGTTTGACCCCCTTTTTAGTTGGCATTCCCCTCCCCCTTTGGCCGAAACTAAACTTTGTCCCGTAGTACATTTATACGTACTGGTATGATCTTACACCGTTAATCTATTCCGACAGACCCAACTCGATGCGAATCGACGACAAAAGAAAGGGATGAAGTATTTTCGCGATAAAAATGCAACGCAAGAATCATGTTGAGTAGGGAGGAAGGAGAAGAGCCAGCTGTGTGACCCCCGATCTGAGTTGCGACTTTTATTACATTACAAGTTAAAAGAACACGCATACGCATGTTTTGAGTGGCGTTTCCCCCCCCCCCTGGACCGAGAACATGCCCCATACGAATCATGTTCTGCACCGAAAAATACCAGGTCCGGGTACATGGTAACATGATCTATTCTGACAAATTGACGAATTGTTGATTGTAAAAAAAGTGAATCGGATTCTTTCAAGGCAATATCGCATATCGCCCTTCTTATATTTTTTCATCCTCCGGCGGATTGGTAAAAATAAAGCTAATAAAGCTCACCACACTTCGAGGTTCAAAATTCGTGTCGTGTGTCAATTTCAATTTAACCCATGGTTCCCGTTGCAACTTCAGAACAGCAGTCTGTCTGCTGCTGTTGCTACTGGCGCCAGGGCACGTTGACCCCCACCTGACACCCGAGAGGGGCAGGCGCGGTGGGGATAGCCACCCGGGAGAGTCATTTCCTCCGGGTAATGTGGCTCGCGCGAGCTCACTCACTAACAAAAACCTAGGCCATGAGGCCTTCCCGCCGGACTTGGTGCAGTTTCGGTCCACCCTACCTACCCGTTGGGGCGTTCGTCCTCAGACCATATAGTAAAAATGATGATGAACGCTGAACAGACCTCGATGTTCCACCCTTTTCGTGTTCTTTGTTTTTCCTATCCCATTTATCGTCTTCGCCTTCTTCTTTCATCTTTCTTCTTCCTACTTTTTTAGTGTCTGCCACATCTCCCGAGGGAGGCCCGACATATATTTCTTTCATCTTCTCTTTTCCGTTTTCTCTTCGATTTGTTTCTTATTTGCTTTCTGTTTTTGTTGTTGGTTGTTTTTTTTTTTTCTTCGTTTTTTTTTTCCTTTTGTTTTCTCCAATTTATAGAAAGTGTATGTCGTGCCTGTCGTATCCAGGTTGATGACATGGCATTGCGTTGTTTACTGTTTACTCGGCTTACTGCACAGTGCATAACAATGTAGTATCTCTGTGGCCTTGTGACCACATAACTTGTAACTCTCGAGGATTGAAGAATCGGCACGGACATCGGCTACGCTGGAATTCGACGGGTAGCAAGGACGGTTTGATGTGAAGAACACACACTTAAGTTCTTTCTACCCGTCCACATTCAGCACAACCAGTGTCATTGCCGATTCTTCATCATTACGTACGTAGTACATCATTTTATAACTTTAGTACACTTGCGGGGGTGTACGAGCCGGCGTCCCCGGTGGCTTGGTAGGTGGTCCGCGTGCCTGTCAAGATCAATTTCGTGGGTTCAAGTCCCACCGAGTGCATGCTCATAGGGACTTTTTCTTGCATAAAAATTGATAAGAGGAAAGCGCGAAAGCGTGAGTTGGCTACATTCGATGAAAATCGACGAGCAGTGGGAATGCTGAACCCTATGCACGACAAAAAATAAAGGCACGTACCGGGGGGGAGAAGGGACGACACCTACCTGTGACCACGGCTTGTCCAGAAGATCGTCGAGGGTAAAAACCTCCTACGAGTGGGCTGGGAAGTAAAAGTGATGGATAAAAAACAAAACAAAAAAAAAAAAAAACATCATTTTATAATTTTAGTATATTTGCGGGGGTATATATAATACATCATTTCACAATTTTGGTGTAAAAAGGATGGGGCGTATCCCCCCAAGCCCCAAGGGGATAATTGTGTGCATCTCCTGCGCCACGGCGGTGCCACGGTGTGCCGGCAGCACCGACAACGTACCCGAAATAAAAAAAACGAAGAAGAACGGTGTGCGTGCTCTCCATGGACGGGCTGTGGGCGCCTTGCCAGCGCGTCACAATTCAATTTGAGAGAGGTTGGGACACGCGCGGGCACGTCCCGCAGGCAGACATGCTTTATCTAAACCCCCCGTTTGACTGAAAAAGGCGGGGGGTATACCCCCGTTCGGTCATTCCTTTTTTTTGAACGGGTCTCTCAGGGGGTCTGGTCTATCTAGATGGTGATGATGATGATGATGATGATGGTACTGATGACGATGATACTGAGGATGGTGATGATGATACTGAGGATGGTGGTGTTATCACGTTTACGAGGGTCATTCGTCTCAAACCTGCGGTAGCCCGCTGTCAGAAAACAGGCCGAATAACGCAAAAACGTCCCCCGATAGAAGAAGCTCCACATCGTCTCCAGGGATAGGGGTGGATGACTAAAATTATGGAATCAGAGTTATTAATAGTTGTGTGGATGAAATACGTTTGACAAAAGAGGCAGACGATAGTATATACCTGGTATAACACAGCAGGGGTGGTGGTGGATGAAACTATTAATACTGCTGTAGTTAATTAAAGACTTGAGCTGCTGCAGTGTGGATTATTACGGGGGTCTATAGTTAACAGGACCTATGGCATACATAAAAACCTACATATTTAGGTATTTTTACTAACAATATTTGGTCCTGTTTACTATGGTCCCCCGTAGTAGTTAAATGTGACGAAAGAAGGGGGAGACGATATCCATGTAAAATAATCAGTACTGGTATGGTCTAACATAACGAGTGCGCTGCAGCAAAGTCAATACGCAACAAGGGAACGAGGAAACATATACCCTGGTGTTGTATGTATACGGCGAGGTATACCAGCCCCTTTATAAAATTAATATTAATATTACGCCGGTCCATAGTTAACGGGACCAAATTTTGATAGAAAAAATAGCTAAATATATAGGTTTTTATGTACACCATAGGTCCTATTTAACTATGGACCCCCGTAATAGTATCAGTTGCAAAACTAACGAAAACAGGAAGATATTAATGGGACGCACGTTTGATACACACACGTCATAGATACCTCAAGAAAGAAGCGAATCGTCAAGTAATCTTACAATAATGTTGATCGTACTCTACCCGGCTTGACGTTGCAGGAGGGTGCGCACATCAAGGCGATAATGTCCAAGCTCCTGCGGGAAGCCTCGCCAGGTCACTCCACGGCTACGACGTTGCAGTTCTTCGCCGAGCTCGCGACGCACCGGGGCTTCGTCGGCAAGGAGGTCGACAAGACCTGGGCGTACCTAAAGAAGAACTACAACAAGGAAATGGTCCTGGCCTCATGCAGGTGGTCTAGACTAGACCAGGGTTATTGATAGTCTACTACTGTTGTACAAATTCTAAACTGGTAAAAATAATCATAATAACGAGAGCGACCGAGGGAGGGAGCGAACGAGCGGGCGATCGGGCGATCGGGGGTGACCGCGCGTGATGGACGAAGGAAGGTGGCCTAAGGCCGCCACCAAAACAACGAGCGACCGGACGATATAGACGCTCGCGACAGTACGTACGCTATGATTACAATGCTACTATTATACGAAGTACCACCGTACCGTTTAACACACTACCAGGTATCAGGTATCATATATCACAGGTAGGTGTGATATTAGTAGGACAACACACCCACCCCCTCGGACCAATTTCGATGCTGATTCTCCTCGAGGGAAAAGATGCAAGCTCCGAGAGCGATGCGTCGAGATTTTTCTGATGTCAGCACCCTTTTTCGCTGTGTGTGCCCCATTTGCTTTGGAGATAGTCGTCTCGGAAATTCGCCCCAGGAGGGGGGGGGGGTGGTAGTTTATCACCCGTGTTCTATGCTGTATATATACGGCGGTATACTGCGACTCTGCGTAAAATACACAAGAGGGATAGCTGCTGTAGAGCAGTAGTTGTGAAAGCAATATTGCTTGAAATTGTGGAGCCGGAGGGTGGAAGGAGGTTTTGGCTGTGTACCGCTGTGCCGGCGCAATACGTAGCGGTAACCTGTTTTGGTCGGTGTGCCGTGGGAGTAAACTACTTACTTCTGTATTGCCGGGTAGCGTTGTATAGTTTGCGTGGTGGTTGCAATGCCACATTAAGGTACGCATTGTATATATGACAGTAGTCGGACGAAAGTGCTATGCTGTTACGGGGGTCCATAGTTAACAGGACCTATGGTATACATAAAAAAAAAAAACTATATATTCACCTATTTGTACTAACAATATTTGTCCCTATTTACTATGGTCCTCCGTTATGAACCCTTATCGCGATAATTATGCAAGGCACGCCCTATCATCCCGTAGTGGAGAGGCGGGGAAGAAGAGACTGAGAGACTGCTACGCGACCTCGGATCTGAGTCACGACTGCCAGTAGGGAGAGAGAAAAGAAGGGCGAATACATTTTTTTTTTTAAAAGGGGGAAAAACGAAAAACAAGGCTTGGCGCAAACTGTTGCATGCATATCATGGTAACCTGTCCCTACATCGTCGTTCTGCTACTTACTGTGTTCCTTCTGTCGCGCTCCTGATGTATTGAGACTGGGGAAGGTGACCACAATCGACAACTAACTCTGCCCCCCCCCAACTAATGTGAAATGTACAGAAAGAAACGGGATGTGTTAGAAGAGGAGGTGAGGGAAATAGACGAATGTGACATGGAGGAGTTTGATACACAAGATAGCCGCGAGAAAACGATCGCTATCCTAGGAGGTAGATGGTGGCCACCAGCGGCCAGACAGGAAGGGGATAAAACTAACAAAAAAAAAAAATGTAATATATGTAAACAACGTGATGAGCGCCCACTTGTTGGAGGTGTCTCTATTAGGAGTAGAAACGGTGCTCCGTCTCGAAAGGGATGCGTAGTCAATGGTCAAATGACTAAGGCAAGCAACAAATGAGTACGACCCCCCCCCCCCCCCCCCCCCCCCCCAAACTCCCATCATCCCCTCCGTGGGAAGCGATAATAATGCCAGGTACGCAACTTCCACGTCTTGTGTACGCGCCGATGGCTGGATCGGGCATCGTGAGCCTACGCTTCTATGACAACACACGCACCAGTTTTCCTATTGTGACTTTGCTTACAGCACCGCAACAATTCCCGGCATGTTTCCTGTGTTTGGTCCTGCAGGCGCGCCCCGAAGCTGCTGCTCACACACCTTGGACGCACGATCGCGGAAGTGGGGGTGAGATTCGCTCTACTTAGACGTTGCTGTATGTACAGGTTGTATTAATAGTACCTTACAGCATTTTTTTTCTATGATACTGAAATATCTGTGAGTGTTGATATTTTTTTCACTCGCCGTCTGACAAAAGTTGCAACGTTTGTTCCAATCGCACTACTATTGATATTAACATGAACTATGGACACACGACAAAAAAAAATGGTTGTTTTTTTCTAAATATTACAGTTTATCGACAAGTGCTTGTCGTCGTACTCGTACATATATCGGGATGTTGTGCCCGAAATTGGAGAATAGATACTAGAGTTTGACTCGGGAAACCACCCACGGTGGTACCTAGTATTTTTTTTTTTCTTCATGCTTTGGTATCACCCGGAGTGCTTTCCTGTGGTCGGGTGGTGTCCAACGAACCCCTATCACAATGGATATACATGATGTCTTCGAGCTTTCGACAAATTATCACCGGGGGGTGATATCGGCGGGGGGTGCTATTAATAGCACAGTATCTGGTAGACCTGGTACACCTGCCCAGGCCGCAGAGAGGGGTCACAACAAGGGGGGTGATACCGCAAGCCGCGGGCCGCGATAATTGGCTTTTTGACGCTGCCAGGAGGTGATAGCATCGCGCAGATTTATTGGTACGGTTCGCATATCACTTGATCTGAAAGAGCCGGGGTGGGTGATATCAAGGGTGATATCAAGGGTGATAGCAAGGTGTAGCAGTAAGTTCCCGTATCGTTTGCATATCACTCGGCCCGAACTAAAGATGGCCCCACTGTCCTCATACCTACGTTATACAGGCGATGACACCGGTAACGCGGAAATGCCTCCCGTTTGAACCTCGAGGGTGCTCGTAGCCAGCAGCCCGTACTTGCTTCAGCGACGAAAGGCCCCGATATATACATTGTACTTGAGAGGCACCATCTCCATGAATTCTGATTATTCTTGCTCAGGGATATATGTATATATTCCTGCGCACCCAACTATCTGCATGTCGTGTCCCGAACTGCTGGTACCAGCCTCCCATGACGAGAGGACTCATATTGTATCATGCGGTCAAAAAGTAGCGCGTTTACCTCTAGCGGCCCAGTGTAATGTTGTCGTTCGTATTGATTGGAATGACGAGAGGACTCATATTGTATCATGCGGTCAAAAAGTAGCGCGTTTATCGGTAGCGGCCCAGTGTAGTGTTGTCGTTCGTATTTTGATTGGAATGCGCATCAGCCCATGGTGGGTGGTATATGACGTACCCCGGTGATCACTCTAGCCTTTTCAGTTCAGTCTGCTTCTGTATCACCGAGGGTGGTTTTCCTGCGGTGGGGTGGTATCTAGGGAGAAGGGTGGTACATTGGCGTCAAACATCGTACCCGACCCTGTTGCTGTTGCTAGTAGAGTAAGCATGGGGCAAGGCGGCCCAATGTAATATGTATACGTGCAGCTTAAACGTAATTTCATGCCGGCGTCAACGATATGTGCATGTATACGTTTCATAGGATTTTACGGTTTGGTGGCATAGTCGGTAGTTCTCCCACAACCTCTGTTCTCTGTCTTTGGGCTGGTAATAAAAAGGCACAGTGGTCGACGCGGCCGCTTATTCTCCCGGGGATGTCTGGGTTCCAACTCATGTACAGTAGTCACCTCTTGTTATCGATGCGTGCATTCCGTGAATCCCGATTTTACGTTGGTTGTTTGCCCTGCGTTTGTGTATATATACTGTGTAGTAAATTATTTATGTATGTACGTACATTTACTTTATTTTTTCTCGTCGTTTTATTTTCACCTGGTACCCTCTCCGAGAGCCGTTCTTATGGAACAAATTTCCCTCCGGCTTTCCTCTTCTATGACAAGACAAACGGGAAAAAAACGATTTTGGATCTAAGGACACCTAAATTTTGCCAGAAAATCTCAAATGACGAAACACCAGGCGAAAGCAAACCAACACCTCCGTTTCGTCAATTTTTGGCAAGGACTCATAGAACACGCGTGCTAAATATCACGGTCGGACTCCAAAAACAGCGTCGGCTTTGGCCGGAGAAGAAATTGAGGTCGCTCTGCTTGAACCATCAGCCTGTAGCATGCCTATTTCAGAGAAAACAAAACCCAGAAAAATCAGGGAATTTGAGACGAAACCTTCTTCGATAAGAATGACCCTTTCGGGGTACAGTTCAAGTATTTACGTGCTTCTTTTTTTTTTTCTTCGCTCGTGCTGTGTTATTGTCGGACACATTGAAGTGCTCTACGAGTACATGACTGCCGCTCGTCAGCTAAACTCGAAGTCTGCTTCGTATTATTACGGGGGCCCATAGTAAGTAGGACCTACGGTACACACTAAAACCTATATATTTACCTATTTTTACTAACACTATTGGATCCTATTTACTATGGTGCCCGGTAATAACAGCTGAATAGCCTCCGTCTGTTCGCGCGAGTTTTTTTGTTTACGGGAACTATCGTTGGCCACGACCAAAGTGGTGCTTGTGCTGCCTCCCGTCTTTTCCCTTTGCTCTTGCTGCATGCTTCGTATATGTCCGTCCGATGCCCCTCTCGGTACTGCCAGAGAGAGGCCAACAAAAAGGCCGATACCATCTCCCACCACGAGGCGACCATCGTCGAAGTGCGGGCAGAGCTGTCTGCGATGAAGCAGGAGGCGTCTCTGCTAAACTCTCAGCTGTCCGACGCGGTCAAGGCGGTGGAGGCGGCAGAGGCGGCGAACGCCAAGGTCCGCTCCGAGGCGGATGTTGCCCTTCAGGCAGCAGAGAAGCGAAACACGCAGCTTCGTTTCGCGCTTTACGCTGCGAAGAAGAAGGAGAAAAGCTCGGCCAAGGAGGCAGAAGACGTCGCTTCGGAGCTGGCCGCGGCGGTCACTGCAGCGGAGGCGGCAGAGACTAAGATCGAAGACATGCGCTCCGAGGCGCGGGATGCAGAGCATAAATCGGCCGACGAGAAAAATGACCTTCGTGCCGCGCTTGCTTCGGCGCAGGAGGACGAAGCAGGCTCAGCTTCCAAGCTGGCTGACCTCCGCAGGGAGCTTCTGGAGGTAAAGGCCAACGCGACGGCCGCGGCGGTCGCGGCAGCGGAGAAGGCAAAGGTCAACATCGAAGCCGTCCGCGTGAAGGCACGCGGTGATCTCCAGAAGGCGGCCGACAAACACGAATCGGAGCTGGCCGAAGCACGGAAGCAGCTTGAGGACGCCCGTGAGGCGAACGACAAGGCTTCCATCCCTGGGCCGGAAACGGCGCTCGAGGCTGAGCTCACGGGCGAAAGGGCGCACCGGCAAAAGGTGGGGGTGCACGGGGGGCAGATTGGTGTCCAAGGGCAGGGGGGAGGGGCGAGCGTACGCGACTCCTCCCTTGTAAGGTGCCCTGCAGTAAAAGGAGTGGTTATTCTATTTCCGAAGTGGAAGGGGACTGCGTTAAGTAAGTGGGGAGTATTGTTGTACAGCAGGGTTTTGACACGTGCGACCCTAAACAATTCGAGGTGGGGGGCGGGTGTATGTTGTTGCTTCGAGCACATCTGCGACACAGAGTTTGGCGAGTGACTTGAAGCGTCTCGAGCGTGTGACGGGTCGTGTGCGTCGAGGTCTGCATCATCAGCGGCGAAGGGGCTTGAGCTCCTAAGTCTGTTAACTCTTCTGATCTGACCATGGTGCCGCATGTCGGCGTCTCCTGTTGGTCGTCCTCTCTCTCGTGGGTCCGACATCTACAGCACAGTAACACCCTCTACCACCTCCCTTTATATTCGCCGCCGTCCTCTTGGTTCGCACCACGCGCCGCACTGCACTGCACTGCACTGCACCACGCTTTTGACCGCACACAACAGGTCATGGACGACTTGGACGCGTGCAAAGTCCGCGGTGACGAGCGCCTAGTCCGCCTTGATATCGTGACGGAGAGGCTTGAGCGTACTCAGGAGCAGCTGGACAAGATGGCGGCCTGGATGGTTTCCCAAGAGAAGGAGATCGAGACGTGCAACGAGCAGCTGGCCTCCCTTCGTAGCGGCGACGGCCAGTGCGAGTGCTCTGGAATGGAGGTGGGATGAACATACAGTAGTACCAAGAACGCGCATTCTACCGGGCGTGCTCTCGGCGTTTTCCTCGAGCAGATCAGAGAAGAGCAGGGTAGTGGTCCTCGGTAGAAGCTCTAGTATTGGTGTCACACATGTTTGGGGGCGCGCGTAATTTGCTGATGCTGCTGCTGCGGTATGTGTTACAGCTGCGGGGTGCAGAGCCGCAGACCAGACAGACCAGTCCAAGAGCCTCACACCGTGCAGCAGCAGCTTCTGCCGATTTGTGTCGTGGTATGATTGATCAGCAGAGCTAGAAGCTAACCGACGATAGGTGACAGTACCTCAGACCGTATTCATACGGAAGAATCAGTTCAAGTCAATACAAGGCAGGCGCGCGAGGTAGCTCAGGGGGGAAAGCAGGTCTACTCTGAGACCCCCGGTCAGAGCATGTTGGGCCGAGCTCTCAGTAGAAGATACCACTTACAGTACGTATTGCCAAAGCAACAGGGCTCCGGGTATGACGTGCTGCAGTCAGTCATCTCACTCGTCGTCTCGCTGAATTTTTGACACCGCCTCCCCCCCTCCCCCTCCGCTCGATACCCCCTGTACTGCGATGTTTCTGTGCCGCTGCATGAAGGTGCCCGCGACTGTCGGCGGTGGGAACGACTCGGAGTCTGGAGCGCCAGCCCCGTAAGCTGGTTGACTTGAGCCCCCTCCTCGCGCGATTGTTTTGTTTTTGTCAAGACTAGCACGTATGGAGAAAGAAGGTGTTATGCATTATATATGATACATCCGTACAATAGCGTTTTAGTACTGCTATGGGAGAAGAGCAGGGAGACATCTACCAAGAAGAACAGAACGGAGCGGGGGCCGAATGGCGTGTATCATAGTGTGGTTTCGTGCAGGAGAGACTCGGAAGCGAATGCTATTATTTTTTCATTCCATCTATTACATTTTCTCAAGTTCTCCAGCTCCCTCCCTTTCTTGGCTTAGATCCGGGGACACCTGGCGGGCGCTACTCCTGCCCCAGTTCGTCGCGTACCAGAGTAGACAATCTACATTCCGCATTTGTTTTCTCACCAGGTTTTGGTTTATTTTGTAGCGCGGTCAGCGGTTGTCTTCAAGGTGCGTTACTCCTTGGGCCTGGAGCAAACATATTGCTTTACGACTACAATATTAATAGTCTGTTTTAGTCTGTTCATGGTTGTGGGGTTTTGGTAGCTTATTTCATGGCCAGCAGGCACCATGAGCGATGGTTATGGGTATGCGGCGATATAAGTCTAGCCTTTTCGAGATGCTTTAGTACTGTCTAGTTTGAGGGGGTGTTTATGCGCCCGAATATCTATTTTGTATTTCGTTTCGCATTTTTCCTACAGCAGTGCGACGTTTTGCTGTTCCGTTCCAGCGCCGGTCTGGGGGTGTGGACCCGTCCTCCTTGGACAGCAAGCATCACCGTACGTCGTGATTAGTCGCTATGCTTTCTTTCCTTTCCGTTTTTTATGGCCACAAACCGAACTGGAGGAGAGACAGTGTAGCTGAATTACAATCGGTTGTTCAAATGATCGTGACGACGGTGGCAAGGGGATCGGGCAACACTCCGGACAGGTGCTCTGTAGTTGGTAGCTTTTAACCCTAACTCATTACAGAGTGTGTTTACTCCTTGTGGCGAGCACGACCGGTTTCTGCTGTAGCAACAGTCTGTGTGTATCAATACAGCAGTAGCTACAGTGAGCGTGAAGTCGCTTTTGGAGAGTGGCTTCATCTCTGTGATTTCCTACGGTAAGAATGCAAGGCTTTCCATTCTCAGTGCCCTCTTGTGCCCACGGATCTTCGCCTACGTGTAGAAGTGCGCAGCTCCGATGAGACTTGGTTGATTTGCAGATCGCATTGCATGCACTGCTTTTTGTGAGGGTTGCCTCGGGGACTACTATTCATACTACTCTTACACTAGTTTAGACGGTGGTTGTGGAGAGCGGACGTGACGCATGCCGTACAGGGCACCTACCAAGAGATGAGAAACCTCGTCCTGGCTGGGTTTCTTGTTTGATAATGGGAGCATTCCACGCTCACTTCATGAAAACGATTTCCGAACTTCTTAAGTTCCTGTAAATCTCACCCAGTTCTCGCTTTGTTAGTATTCTTATTTTTTCACAGTAGTAATAGCTGTCCTGTACTGTAGGCGGAAGTCTCTATCAACCCACCCGAGGTAGCAGGTGGACGGTGTCGGAGGGGACGGGGGCCGAGGAATAACTGTTGCAGCCTATCACGCACAGCCACTGTTAGGAGAGAGAGACGCGTGAGTGAATGAGGTGTTATGACAAGTTTTGACTTTTGACGGATTTGTGGCTGTAGGGTTAGCTTCACGCTGCTGTGCTTCGGAGGAAACCATTTTATTTTTTTTTTCTCGTCTGGTGATGGAGATGTCTATTAATACCACAGACACAGTAACCGACTTGTCGTTGAATTCGATTGGTGTTTCGGCTCAAGTTCATGCCAATTATTCTGCTGTCGTTCTGGAGCTATTTTTTTAGTGACTACCAGTATGATACGGCGCTGCTCTCGAAAGCATCCGTGGTTGGTGCGGTATATTTTGTACCAGGCATGCATGTACCAGGTGTTGCTTTTGGTGCAGAGGCCTTAAGGAAGTTGTGCACAGCTCCGACATGACCAGCATAGTTAGCGTGTCCGCAGCGTTCAAGGGAGCTACTCTCCGACACAGACTCGGCACTGTCGCCACGAGTATACCGTAGCATACTTGAGATGAGAAAATCTTACACCCCTCTGACGAATTTCCAGGTTGACGTTTTCGGCAACAGCGAGGAGTGCAAACAAAGCACGGAGCGATGCATGCGTCTATGGAAATTTCCTGACGAGCTATTTTCAAAGCCGCTCTGCTCCTTTTCGTTGGGTGTGCCCCCCCATGTTATAGAGAAAATCGGTTCGTAAATTCATACCTGGATTGTGCTATATTGCGTGTTATACTGTATGGTACACGTTGGTGATACCGCAGCTATTATTGCTGTGGCCCAGCAGTCGGGCCTGCCGGGCATGTGGGACGTGCCGTGTTAGCTGCATACAATTGCGGCCGCGCGGACATTGCTTATCGTGTGCTAAAGGAGTATAAAGCAGGAAGCGACCGGGGGGCGGGGGGGGGGGGAGACGTTGAGCTGTTTCCTTCACGGTTCGGTTCGTGCGTGTTTGTATTGTACATTACGCTGTTGTTCACGGTGTCGCTTGCTGACACGTAGAACAATCGCTGGAATAAAATCAATCGAAGTTCGCTGCACGTGACCTTGATCACACACAGCCATCAACCATGACTCTTGATAGCATGAATCTATACAGTATGATTGATTGTCATCTCCGCGGAGACGGTCAGCGGCCGACGTGCTGTGTTTTATTTTCGCGTACCCAAGATTCGCGACAACGATACACCCTTCAAGTGCGAAAACGACTCGCAAACCCTGTATAACGGGGGGTCATAGTATATAGGACCAAATATTTGTTAGTAAAAGTAGGGAAATATATAGTTTTTTGTGTGTACCGTAGGTCCTATTTACTATGGTCCCTCGTAATAGTATGTATCCCTGGCATATCATACCAGGCGCAAAATACCACGCGACATTTTCATATGTAATGGCATAACTCATACCAGGACTCGTAATAGTTACATTCCGTTCGCCATCCGACAACAAATGTGCGGCGAGCGCATACTACTGTAGTACTAGTGACAAAATCTCATGTACGTCGAGTACTCCTGAGTACAAACCTACACTTGTGCCGGATCGGCTCTTTAATTTTCGTTTTTCACAGTACCGACTGTTGGGCTCTCTGGAGCCATCGAACGTTCTGCCCGCGGGCATCGCGATCGTGTGCAGTCTAGCACCTTACGGTACATTCGTTAGTATCAAGCTTCGTACGTATATAAAGACTAGACACACATATTATGATTGATTGTCGCGATCACTTTTACTTTCCAGCTCAACTCGTGGGATTCATTTTTTTGGTTTACAGCATGCGCGGATCCTTCAAACGGTCTTCTGGACAAGACAAGCCGTGGTCACAGGCTTCATCAAACCTGGGTGGCCCGCTGTTCATCCAACAGCAAGCCTCTCTTCTGGCATACCAAACATCATAGAAAGCAGACTGCGATGTGCGCCGCAGCAGCTACACCGAGCCCAAGAGCCCAAGCCTGCACGGCATAGATTTATCAACAGACCAACAGAAGAAGATGCAGTCTAATATTATAGGTGGGTAAATGTTGGGATCTACAGGAAGAGGAGCAGGTTGGGTGAGGGGGGCGGGGGGAGGTGGGGGAGCGATACTAAGGGGTCGTTTGGAAATTCGCTCAAGGGGGGGGGGGGGGGGGGGGGGGGTAGGAGAAGGGGGGGATGGGGGGGGGGGGGAGGGGGCGGGGGTTGGCGGAGGCGAGAGGAGGGGGGGGTACTCGCAGATTATGTGCGCTTTCAATTGCACTTAGTATCACAAAACATGCGGGAAGGTCGGGGAGAGGGAGGGAGACATAGGAGGAGGGAAGGATTACGTAGGTTCGTCTTGATTTTGATTGAGGCGTTTGCAGTGTAGATTTCAGCAAATAGTGAACAGTCTTTTATTCGATAAATCTGTGCTTTTGTTTGTGTTCTTTGGGAGAAAAATATTGGGCTGAAAAACGTGTACCCGGGGCGTTTCGCGCCATTTGACGGTATAGTGGAAAGCCGCCACACAACACACCTGACTTCGGCAGCGCTCGTAAACCAAGACACCGCTGCATAACACTGACTTACTGAAAACCAGCCCGAGTAGCTAAAATAGGAGTCGGTGCACGTTAAAAAGTTTTATTTTTTCCTTTAGCTCCAGGTGTAAGGAGTTTTATTAAGGCGACTGATTCTTCCAGATCCCTTCAACTGGCGAAAAACAACCTCGGTATACCGTTTTCTGTCTAATCGAAAATCTGACGTACACATTCGGGCTTTCGTACAAAAAGAGGATCCCAGCAAGTACATTCAGACGTTATCGTCATCGGACGGAGTTTCGTTTCAGAGACCCCAGCTGATCAAGATGAACATTTGTGCTGTGCGGCGTAAGGAACTCACAAGCTTGCCTGTGAAATGTAGCATACTGCAGCAGTACAGCAATATGTGCCGTGAGAATCGTTTGGATATCTGTGTTAGAACCCGAACGGCCCTTAGTTTTTTCCGGACAGAGAGAGGTACATGCTTTTTACTTGGGTTGGACGGACCGATTCGATCTCGAGCTGTACGAGAATGGCCGTCCGAGCCTGGGATTTCCGTGAGATAGCTGTGACAGGATGAATCAGGACGAATCGGGCCGAGAGCACATGCGGTCGCCTTCCCTTCTAGAAATTGAACCCACGCTTTTGGGTACAAAGCACTTGGAAATAATGTAGCATTGATTTTTGCGAGTTCTGAAAGAGCCAAGAGCGCTGTAAGTACCGCCACAAGGCCTTGACTTGGAATTTGAGATGATATGTCTTCACCTTTAAGGTGCTCCGCATTACAACTTTCACATTGAGGTTTTCTGCACTATACTGATATTAGTATCGGACTGCTGTATTGTAGCATTTTTATAGGACAGGGCGCGTATATTGCTGTATCCCAGGCATAAAAGGAAAAACGAGGCCGGTGAGATCGCGCTGCAATCCACGACAACACCGAGTCAAAGCGTCATAGTATTCACGCGTAGTCGAAGCGATTTCTGCGAGGGTTCTAAGGGAACCAACTGAGTGGGCGTCATTCTTCAAAATCGTGACTTCACCCCGCCCTCCCTCCCCCTCAACGCTCAACACCGCACAGCAGGAACAGCTTGAGCACACACCACATATTTCTACGCACGAATCTGACTTGCGCAGGGAAGGGAAGGAACTTGCAACGCATGCTTGTGCAGCAACGCTACCAACACAGGGCAAACAAACGTCACATTAAGACTGACAGCAGTACATCATCACACACCGGTTTTGGCCGAACCCGTATGTACGTATAACATCCACGGCAATTTTAGTACCAAGCACGAGGCTCTTGGACTCAGGGTGGCAAGCCGGGCTATCAGCATCAAAACTATTACTGCTGTACTTATGAGTCGGCTTTTACGAATATCTATCGAGTGGTATCCACCCCACAGCAACGACACGACCAAACGAACGAACGGTCTCCTACAGCGTCAGGTCTGGCTGGCTTTCCGTACTCGCCGGCGTCCGGTAACCCGTTCCACCGCTGCGGTCCCACCCCGTACCGAACCCCCTCGGCCATGGACATAGCGATACATCCAGCTTCAGCTCCCACTACCGCGTTGCCCCCGCCGCCGCCTCGCCTACCACGCACGACACACGCCCTTCCCTCTCAGCCGCAGCAGCAGTCGCAGCGGCACCAGTTACGGCGGCCGCCGCATTCCCACCCCCCACCCCCGCCTCGACCCCCTTCCCCGCTCCCGCCCCCGCCTCCACCACACACACGGCCGGCGTCGCGTTGCCACCACCACGCCAGCTGTATCCGGTTTCCGGCGGAAGGTAGGGTGTTGGCGAACAGCCACTCTCCGCGAAGAGCGGGGACCGGCCCTTGTCTGGCCGCCCTACGTTCCTGAGCCAGTCGGCAAGGTTACTTCCCAAGGGGTTTGTTACGCCACCCTAGCAATAGGAGGTTTCGTCGGCAGCGGCCTCCAGGGACCTCGCGGGCCGATCTCGGCGGCGTCGGCGGCAGTGACTACACCACATTATTCTGCGAGCGAATCCCCGGCGCCCAGTTCCGAAGTTGTTGTCGTTGTAGTTGCAGTCGCCCGCGGTTCCACGAGGATGGCGGCAGCAGGGGGGGTTGTGATCGTCGGTCGAGCCAGTGGAGAACCCACGTTCCGTCCTGTTGCTCGTACCCTTCAAAATCGACTGCTGCTGCTGCCCATCGGAGGAGCTGCGAGCAAGGGAACGTGGGCGGGGGAGGGTGGGGGTGAGGGGCAAGCGACCCCCGGGTTTTTGTGGAGTCGAAGATTGTTGTTTTTACATTAAATCATTGCCGTAATCTAGTCCGTAGTACTTTCGGGCGGGGAGGCCGTGGTATCAAGGCAGACTCTAGTATTTCTGGACGGGAAACATATGTACAATGAACAAACCAGGTGCAAAAAAAAAACAAGAGCTGGCGGCAGCAATAAAAAAACTAAAAAAATAGCACAGCACAGTAGTAAATCCTGTTGCTTCAGGCAGACCACAGCAACTGCAGCAAAACAGCAGTACCGAGAATGCAGTAAACTATGACTGAAACACTTGAAACGCCTTTGCCAAATTGGAGCAGGAGACGTGTACGTACATCATACAGGTAACACAGCAGCCTGCGGAACAGCCTGCAGAGCACACATATCAGGTGACATGTCAAGCAAGGTAAGACGCGCTCTGTCAAGGGTGTAGGGCCGAGGGTTCCACACTAACACCTAGTAGTTTGGTGTCAGTCAGTCGGGGCATGTCAAGACAAGGTTGCTCTCTGTCGACGGGTGAAAGTGCTGTGTCCTGACATCCTTGCTGCGGAGAGCTAAGACAGTAATCAGTGTGTGATGAGAGCCTAAAACAAACCGCAAACAAAGCAAAAAAAGTAAAAAACATCATTCTGGCGACCCTCGTACGGCCAAACATTTATGACAAATGATACGTAAAAGCATGTTATATCGTACATCATCAAGATAGAACACAAAAGCACACACAATGCAGATTCGATTCAGCATTCAGCAGAGGTTTCCGCGGAGATTGTATGGGCGATGGCAGCAAGGCCCCCAGCAACCAGCAACAGCACTTAGCACCGCCAACAGCAGCAGCACCACCAGTATAGCACCAAGCAGAGCAGAGCAGGACCTGTCCCCTTCCTGTGATGCTGTCTTCCCTTGTCTCAATGTCGAGTTTCAAAAGGGTGTGCTGGGTGAACCATTAACCATACATGGTACGTTTGCTGTCATAGCTGTCAAGTCACAAGTGTCAGTGGTGACGGAATGCGTCGAGCGGGGCAAGGGCTGGCGCCATCCATCACACGAGCATCTCGATGGGCGCTTCAGGGCCGCAACCATGCTTGGGGAGCCAACTGGAAGTCGGGTTCGTTCATTGTTCAACATTCAGCGACTCGAAGACGGCGGAGGAATGGTATACAAGCAGGTGGTAACGGCGCATCAGCCGCATACTTCTTCGCTGCGCGATCGTCGGTTTTGCAATGTCCACCGCGTCTCGCGGTTACGAACAAGCAGGGGCAAGGTTCTCTAGTCACTTCGGTCCGTGCCTTGGGCCACGACTCAATACAAGAGCGACCGAGAAGGAAAGTAAATTCATCGGATAATCACCAGCACGAGCGCTGAGATCTAAAGCGACTGAAATGAAAGCCAGAGAATGCCCAACAGAACTCCAATATGCTACCCGCAAAAAAACAGCACTGTAACAGCAGCAGTAGCAGCAGCAGTCGAAACAGCAGCGGTAGATCAGACAAGAGGTATCAACAGCCTAAACTGACCCCAACCAACCACAGGTCAACCAATACTAACAAAGCCTACCCTGATCTAACCTAGCTGCTCGCCCCCGGCACCTGCATGCACTCGTGCATCATACCTTCAAGGCTGATACTTCCCACGCTCGCTCCGAGATAGCCTCCCCCAACGCTGCGAGCTCAGCGCACTATGGCCGCGCCAAGAGGTCACCCCGCCGGGCTCCGCTTCGATGCATTCGACGAGGTGGAGGTCCGAGCCTCACCATCGTACGGCTCGCGCCCCACCACAGTACGACTCGAGCCTCGCTCATCTGCCCTTCCCCCTCGGCGTCGCAAGCGGAGTATCGAGCGCCCGCACGAGCCCTGCGCCTTCTTGGCATTGGACAAAGCCAGCTCGAACACGGCGGCGGCTTCCCTGCGATGCGAGGCTTCGAGCGACCCTTGAGACTCTCTCAGCGTCTCCGTAAGGATCACAATCCATGCTACAGGCTAGTTCCACAGTGAAGAGTAGTCCAGTCAAGTCCCGTATCGAGCGTACCAAGTGAGAAAAGAGCGCTGAGAGAGGCCGCAGTGGGGGGGGTGGAGGGAAAGGAAGGGGAGCTCAGGGAAAATATGTATACGAAGTATGCACCGAGGGACAACGGGGGTGTGACGCGGTTGTTGTTAAACCAAAAGAGATAGCCGCGCGGAAGACCCGCGCGTTCCTGAGAATCGTGAGCGAGTCATCTGCGCGGGTCGAACGTGAGCAGCCTCGTACATTCGACGATATATTTAAGCCACCGTACAGCAGTAGCGTTTACAGGCCACAAAAGCGTGCGGCAGGAAAGGCGAGTGCGAGTGAAACCGATTCACCACCCGCCGCACTACCGGGCGCGGGGCGGGGCGCTCGACTGGAAACGCGGGAAGCGGAGGGCGAATTAGAGGGCTGTATGGGTACAGACCTTGGTCCAGCTTCAGCATGCTTTGAATAATTCTGACTTCAAACCCTGTTCTTAACCTCTAACCCCGACCGCCTGGGATTATTTTTGAGAACGAAAATGTAATGATCAGTTTGAGTAGCGTGTATACTGCCTACTGTTAGTGCCCGCAAAATAGTTTGCCGAAGCTGGAGCAGTACTTCAGGGGGGTGTGGTATAGACCGTACCCCGGGTGATAGCTCGGATGATCGTTCAGGATTGTGGAATAGTAGCCACCCGGGTGGTATACTGTGGGGGTGTACTCGATAGGAGAGATGTACTCGATCTCATGCATGGCCGTGGTCGTATGACCATAGACCCTCGCATCCCTACAATGCCGGGACGGAGCATGTCGGGTTTTCACCGACCAGGCAGACATTGCTTGCACCAAGCGCGAAGCGCCGTGAGGTGTCCGGCGAGTCGCATGAAGGGTGAGCTGCATCCTACTAAGAACCGCTTGTGAGGCGGACTTGCATATGGATGACAGCCTCAATGAGTTAGTTTACTTTCCGGTGTAGCCACTTCCAGAGACAGCAATGGGAGTACTATGTAACTACCTCTTGGGTGCCGGACCTTGAACACTACGTGATACGATCAATTCCCTTGTGCAGAGTAAAGGTTCTTTACTTCGCACAAATGATCTCACTCGACAACCAGCTGTGGGCGACCTCCCAAACAAAAAAAAAAAAAACAAAAAAAAACGGTACCCTGGATGTCTAGCTCACGTAGTGAGCGGCATGTTTTACAGTGTCGTTGCCAACCGACGCTACTGTGGGGGTGTGGTGTACAATAGATGGGGTGTGTTGTGTTGTGTCAATTACGGTAGCGTGTACTGTGAATGTCCGCACATTAATTTACCGAAGCTGGGGCAAATCGTGAACACTACGTACTGAAACACATGGGGTAGGTTCCGCGTCCACACTTTCTACGTCACATACTGGTGAGAGGAGAAGGAATATTCTACAACCAATACTAACTCGAGGGGTGAGTGCGGGGACGGGGATATTGAGGGGGAGTGAGGGAGACGGGGGGCGGTGAGGCGGGACGGGGGCAGGGAAGGGGGGGGGGGGGGGGGGGGGGGGGGGGGGGGGGGGGGGGGGGGGGGGGGGGGGGGGGGGGGGGGGGGGGGGGGGGGGGAAGGGGGGGGGGGGGGGGGGGAGGGGGGGGGGGGGGGGGGGGGGGGGGGGGGGGGGGGGGGGGGGGGGGGGGGGGGGGGAAGGGGAGGTGTACTCATTATCATCATTACTACACATTTTTTTGTTCTGTTTTTACGTGCAAATCCGAATAGCCTGGCACGTACGTGCGATTTTACGCCGGCTGTACTCATTATCATGCATGGCCGAGGTCGTATGACCATAGACCCTCGCATCCATTTGCTGCTTTCCTTTTAATAGTAATTCGGCCATTGACCACTTATCTCTTTCGAGACGGAGCACCGTTGCAACTCCAAATAGAGACACCTCCAACAGCAGTTGGGCGCTCACTACGTTGTTTCTACGCAATACACAAAAAATGCTAATCTTGTCCCCTTCGTGTTTAGTCGCCTGTGGTCACCATCGGGGGAAGAAATCAGATGGGGGGGGAGAGAGATAAGAAAATATAGAAAAAGGAGAGGGGAGTGAGGAGGGGGGGGGAAGCACGGGGAGGTGAGGGGAGAGACGACGGCAGAGAGGAGGGGTTGGAGAGAGGAGGAGGGGGGAGGGGGAGGGGGGGGGGGGGGGGGGGCACGAAAGAGGGATGGGTGAAAAAAATGATGGATCGGGGAGAGGGAGAGGCGTGCAGCTGCATCCCAGTCACTATATGACGCTGGGATACTGCTGTAGGTAGGCCCTAGCCTTTTTTCTTGAAATAATGCCCGACCGTCCCTTTTCATAAAGAACGTGCTTGAGGAGCTGTTTTCGTGCCTGTCTTGTTCATTGTTCGCAAGGAGAAGAAATGCGCGCCAAATCGAACATTCCCAAACCTTTTGACATACAGTACCAGGTAAGCCTTTAGCGCGAAACAGCCAAAATGAGGGCAAGGAGGGTGCGTGGTATGTTCGTTGATTAAGGTTTAAACCACTGACCTACTCTGTCAGCGCTGGCTCAGTAACATTAGTGGTTTAACCTAAATGTTCCAACTTAAGAAGCACCTTTGGGCTCGATACGGCCTCTCGCCGACAACATCCTCCGGGGTTGATCAAAAGCCCCTAATCAGCGACTGGCTTTTCCTTCATATGGCCCCCCTCCTTATAGTTGTGCGTTCTTTTATCTCGGTTCTCTCCACTTGATTTCTCCCTTTCTTCCGGCGGCAGAAAAAACCGGAAAATACGACGTCTGGCTATTAAAAAAAATATGGGATGTGCTTTGGGGCGCTCAATAGAGCTACGTATCATGGCATTTTTAACCTCTTCAGGACCACAGTCCGGTTTTTGGGGACAAACTGCTTGAATATTTCAGTGGTTTTCGTCCCCAAAACGAGACTGCAGTTCTAAAAGGGATAAGGCATACCAGTACGAGATACCAGTACGCACGTTCGAGGCATATTTCGGCACTCTAGGCGTTGGCATTCGTCGCGCCTGGGAATCTCAACGGTTTTCGCCTGCGGCGCGCGTATCTAGATATTACATGCCTGTATTTGCTGTGTAGAGTTTATATGTTATGGAGTAGGACGCTGCAAATACTGCTGTTTGTTGTACAGCAGTGTACACGCCGCCCGAGGCGTTCCTGCACCCTCAGCGGTGCCCTCCCCGCCATCTCTCAACTACAAGCACGTGTCACCTACCTGTCTCCCCCATGGCGGGTGCAACATCAACGAAAAAACAACGCTCACAACATAATACAACAATTCCCAGCAGTGACACACACAGCGGTATTAATAGCAGCATGCACTGCACAAGCCAAATCTAGTCACAACGGCAGTATACATATTTTAATAGCAGTATAGCACCAAAAACGCAAAAATGCGACCAAGTCTTAAGAGCAGACAAATAACCCCCCGCAAAGAAAGAGAAGAGCACTGCACACTGCTGCTGTGCAACATACAGTGTGCAACATGCAGTAGACACACTATTAATATTAATACTTGTATACTCGTACGAGTTCGTGGTGTATCACAGGTAGCAGGTGGTAGAAGGTTGCCATTTGGGTACGTTGGGCGGCGTCGTGGCGAAACCACATGTAAACAACCTATTAATACTACTACAGCTGTCAAACTGTCAAACTGTAAGTACGTTGGGCCGACCGATCACACAACATACCGGAACGTGCGAGAAGCCGCCTCTATTGTCGTGAGTTGTGAGAAGACGTCCACCTTGTTGGGAACTTCACAGCTTCCAGCCTATGTACGGATTGTATAGGTACAGCTGTATTGGACACCACCGCAGTATTCGCGCTGTATATTCGTACTACTGCTGTGTACCAGGTAATGCTGTACATAGGCATCATTTGTGCTTGTCTTTTTCTGGTGCAGTGAGGAGATCCCGTCATAATGATATATTATAATTAATTGCTGGATGTACCTGGTATCTTGTTTCTGCGGATGGCACCGCCAAGAAGAGCCAGATCTGAGAGCTACTTACTGCTGAGAGGCCCAGCAAAATGCAACAAGTAATTCCGCGTCGCATTTCCAACAGCAGAAGTTGCTCACCTGACCTATCACAAGATGCAGATCACAGATGTTGACCACGCGCAGGCCTAGCACGGATGATCGCAGGTCACGAACCACATCCCTAGCGCAACCACAGCCGTGAATCGTGTCTTCATCATGACAGCAAGTGCTGAGTGTGTCGGTGATGATGGGTGCGGTGGTCTGGTCTGCGGCTGGAACAACAAACTACAGTAAACGCCCCCGTATTTCCACATTCGAACGTTCTCGATTGTCATGTGGAACTCCATCTACGGCATTGTGTACCGAGGGCTCGTGTCCGTGTACTCGTATCCTCGTATCGTCCCTCGTAGTGTACTTTCGTACGTAGCTCGTATGCCTCCTCTGTTTCTGTGCGCTCGTGTTTCTTCTGGAGAAATCCGGAAGTGCTCGCAGCGGAGAGTGGATTGTTGAGAGGGCTCGCGAGGTATCATACGACGATGACAGGAACGAGAAAGAGAGACAGGTCGAGAGAGGCGGAGGGCTTTTGGCCTTCCCACAACGCCGCATGGGTGCAGCTGGTCCAGCACAACCTCAAACACCTTCACTGAAGAAGTGCGACCACTGCTGCGTGTACAACAGACTGCTCCCTTTCTATAGGAAAGTAACAGCTTGCATGGCTTCATCGCAGCAGCAGTAGCTACGAACGACGGTTGGATGTACTGCTGCTCGTACTATCCACTGCTGCATCAGTTCTACCCGCCGTGGACTATCGTATACTGGTACCAGGGTACCTGGTAAAAATAACACACCCCCAGGGACGAATTTCAGACCCGGTTTCCTCCAAAACATGAGGGGCACACACAACGAAAACGGTGGCTTTGGAAACATTTCGTCTTGAAGATTGCGTAGACGCATCGCTCGTCGTATTCAGTACGCCCTCCCCGTTGTCGAGAAAACCAGCTTTGAAAAATCGTCCGAGGGGGAGTGTTATCTTGCTGTTAGAACTGCAGTCCCATTCTGGGGACAAACCAGTCTGATTCCAAGTGTTTTGTCACCTAAATGGGACTGCGGTACTGAGTACTGAAAGGGTTGGGTATGCCGGCAGTCAGTACAAGTACGTAGGCCCGCTGGAGCTGTGCATCTCTTGGAAGTCTGGGGCGACGTACGTACCGACCTATCCACCGGTACAGGTTCGTATTTTTGCTCTGCTGTATATTTGTCATGAAAAACTCGGAGTGCGTTCCTCTTCATCAGCAACAGTGTCTCGGGTACAGGTTCACAAGACCGGCCTAAGCCTGAATCGCCCTCCCCCTATCGCCCACAAAATCTCCTTGAGATTCGTAAACCTCTCACGTGTCGTCTGCTGCGTGTTGGGATCATCCACCGCACCGCGCCAACTGGCTCAGCTACCAAATAATACCGGTACTATTATTTTATTACCAGATATTTAATACTACGGTAATTTCTTTCCCCCTTTGCGACTGCACCTATCCGTGTTCGAAACGAACCTGTAGGAGTTAGCACGCGCCTATTGGTCCTTGATGTACTGTAGATACGTACTGCACTGCAACCATCAGCGTTGCTCGCTGCAGTAAGACGCCGATCGAGCTTTGAACGGCGCTCGGTGCTGCTAACACCACCTGGACTCGCCTTCCACGAAAGAAACCGAAACGAAAAACCTGCGTGTCTTCATTCCACTGTGTAACGTTTTTGCCAGGTAGCTTTTAACAGGCCTATGGAGTGCATGGCGCGACCGGTGTGGCTACGCGGGGCACGGCACGGCCAGTGGACTTCAGGCTCGAGGAGTGGACAGGCGAGGGATGGGCGGGGTTGGGAGTTCCGCGGTAGACGAGGACTGCGATAAAGAGCTCGCGCGGCTGGTGGAGCTACTTTAGGCGTCAATCTGGAGCACATCTGGTCGAGACGCGATGTTCTTTACCGACGAAGCGAACTGTCACTAAACCTTTTGGTGAGTCGTGCTGCCGTGCTGCTGGACGTTCCTATATATCACGGGCCGGCGCCGTTATCTGTCGGGTGTTTCTGAAGTCCCTATCGTTTGCAAGTCCAAGTGCGATTTGTGGTTTCAAGAACGATATAAGCATTAAAGTTCAACGCCGTGGAGCACCGCGCCCGTAGTAGACCTCTCTTCCCTCGTCGCCACGGCAACCACCGCAGATCAATCAACCAATAAGCAAGGCTTCCCCATCTCCCCCCTCCCCCCGTACAAAACCGGCACCCCCTCCCCCCGCCCACTCCCGAAGCTATCATTAGGATGAGACGGACCTCGTCGGACCCATGGTGCTTTTTCTGCTTCGGGCTGTGCCTCCTGTTGTCATCGTGTGGTCGATGTATCATATCATATCTGTATGAAACGCGTTAGCCCCGACCAAGTTGCATCTTCGTGCGGTCTCCGTTCGGTCTGCGCACGGTCTAGGTATAGACTAATACTACCGCAGTCGAGGTTTGCATTCAGTTCCTACAGTAGTGCATAACGTTGACCAATCGGCTGATGCATTCAATGGCCAAAGATGAAGGCTGTTACTACTAGTTGACGTTTAGGCGTAACGTCGTTTTTCAGGTCACCACGGCGCGGAGAAATTTCGCGGAAGCATAGGAAACGTTGCGAATCTG
This sequence comes from Macrocystis pyrifera, assembly GCA_031763025.1. Lineage (NCBI taxonomy): Eukaryota > Phaeophyceae > Laminariales > Laminariaceae > Macrocystis > Macrocystis pyrifera. The sequence continues at coordinate 4,933,952 of JASSKH010000030.1, forward strand.
TACGTGGCTTTTGTCCTATATTGCGTACGCCGAGACCCCGAGGTGAGGGAGGCTAACAGGTGGAATCCATGAGCAGCTGGCCGCATCACTCAGTCGGCAGTGGCGCTTACGACTTGCCCCAGCTTGAAAAATGATGATTGATAGCCCACACAAAATCCTTAAAATATATTTTCATTCCGAGACGAAGTCCCAGGCGGTCGGGGTCAGGATTAGGGTATTGTTGTGGTTTATACTCGTGGTCAAGAATATTTCTACCGTTTCATTGAAGCTGGGCGAAGGTCTATACAGCCCTCGGCCGCTTGGAGGCAAACACTCAGTGAGACTAACGGTGGTGTGTGCCACCAACCCCTCCTACGCCCGGTGGCACTTCACACGATCGGGGCTATTTCGTACTGGCTTGTTCGGACGATGGTCCAGCCATCCATCCACACGAGATTCTAACGTCCAACAATTTCACTTCCCCAGTAGACTAATCAAGTCTGACACTGGCTCGTGCAGTATTTCCCCCTCATTTTTTATTTTATTGCAAATGGTTCCAGATTTTCGACGACGACATGAAGAGAAAGCGCGGGAGGCCCCCACCTCGTCACTCCCGTACAAAATCACATTTGCAAACACACTATATACTTTATATACTACATACTGCTGCTGCACCAGTAACGGGAGAGTCTAAGCTGAGCCGCTTCGACATGGGAAACGAAAGGCGTGGCGTGCCATGCACACACCTGGCGATCGCCGAGACGGCGGAGCTTCGCAGTGGCTTCGCGCGCACCCAAGGAGTGAGAGTACTGCTGGAGTATGCCCTTCCGGAGCCCCGTCTACACTTCCGAACTATATGCAGACAACGAGTTTGTTCTTCTGCCGGAGCTGGAGCTGCCGGCTCCGGTGGTTCTCCTGGTGGTATCAACGGCAGCACCACTTGCGGCGCCGGCAGCCGCTGAGAATCCAGCCACCGTGACGCCATCGCCGGGCACGGGGGTGCCTGGGCGCCGCCACTCGCCATTCACGATGGCACAAGCCCCCAGAACTCAGGGCACTGGTGCACCCGCCACGGGGGGGGGGGGGCGGCGGGGGTCGCTGGAGACGCTAGATGGAAATGCGCAGCGGTGGGTGCGGTAGGAGGGAGTGGAACGGGATCTGGGGCGATGAGCGAGCCGACGTGGCGGTTGTTACACTGCAGAACGACAAGCTGAGGGACCTGGTCATGAGAAGCAACTTCAACAAAGAGGGGAACACCTTGATTTTGCAGCCCTTCGTTGGCGGTAGTTTTCTGGGAGATGCCAAGAGTCCCAGGAAATGAGTCAATTGCAGCGAAAACGATCCCGCGTATTTCATTCGATTGATACTGTATTACACACTACACAGAGAGAAAGTAGGGCATTTGCTCAAGGGCTAAATCGCCGAGACCGCACGCGCTTACAATGTTGAAGTATCCTCGAAGTAGATATGTGACAAGTACGCAGCTCATCGTCGCCTCTGCAGAGCATGAGGACAGGGCTTCGATAGGTCGGGTCAACGTGCCCAACTGGGCTAAATTGACACACGACACGAAATTGGGAACGTGGAAGTGTGGTGAGCTTAAGCTTTATTTTTACCAATCCGCCGGAGGATAAAAAAAAAAAAAAAAAAAAATCGATACCCGGCTGGATCCAAAAACATTTTTTTTTTTCAAAATTCGTTCTGTAGCATTTTCTCATGCCGCGGAGTGCGCGAGAGCTTGAGTTATTATCGGCAGAGTTCAATGGAAATCGACGAGGAGTGGGAATGTTGAGCCCTATCATAGGAGCGATAACGATGGAAGGAAAGCACCTGGAAGGGGTGAATAAAGGGACTACTTTTCTATATCTATATCTAGTCTAGAAAGCCGCTGGGGGTAAAACCTCCTACGTATAACACGTAATATTAATAATACAAGTTGAGCTGGAAAGTAAAAGTGAAATCTTTAATTATAATGTTTTAAAGGAATTACCTACGTACTTGTAGGATCACACTTGGGGTCTGATCGGGAGCATCTGTACGGCAAGATCCTCCAAAGCACCTCACCAAGTACGTCCGTGTTGAAGTCGCTGAAAAGGAGCCAGTGTGCGTCAACAACGGCAGCGGCCCCAAGAGATACTGCGCGATCGGTCCACCCATGCCCATGTGCAAGTCAGAAGTACTAACCACTGCCAATATTCTGGCAATGTGTTCATCATGTGAGAACATCAAGAGCAACCAAATTGGTGCATTCATATATTCATATGACACTTCGACACAGCATGTTTGTGGTTGGTATATTCACGAGAATCTAGAAAAGCTCGTCGGTAGTTGAGGATAATGAATAGGGTAACACACATGGGCTTTCACGTCATAGAATACACGCCCCTAGCTCCAACAAACACGGAATCTACAAGTAGTAGAATATAGTGAGATCGTACTCGGTACGATTTCATACGCGGGTTTCCAAATCGCCGGCGGCGGTAATATCGAGAGCCGCCTTTTTACCGCATCCCGATGGATTATCATTTATTGTTAGTAGGAAAACGTACGTATTGAAAATAAATCAGGGGAAATTGGTGCGGCTCCTGTGTTGTTTAAGAATGTTTTTAAGATATATCAATAGCTTAAAAAACACTACTTGAGGCTTTAGACCCTGACCCTATTAATTACTCTTACCCCGCCCTTACCCATAGAAACTTTGTCTCGAAAAAATCGGGCGTTTTCGTTTTCCGAAAAATTGATCCATCACGATACAAGCCATTTCTCATAGTAAAAAATGTCCCTCGATGTCCTTACTTTATGCAGTAGATACCAATTTAGTCATGTAGAAATAGGCTAATGAATGCATAGAGCAGAAATGCTGGAACCACAACGCGAACCCCAAGCGTGGTTGCAGAGTTTCGACAATGGTTTCTAGAGAAAGAGGGGGAGGAAGCCCCCTCTCGTCGCTCCCGTAAAGGAAAGCATCTGTAAATACACAGTAAAGCTAGCTAGCACCAAATGTAAAACGGAGAATTTCGGTACGAGTAGTACAATCTTAAGGAGAGCAAGTGTCAATTTGTCAACCCATCAGCAGCATGCCGGTTCTTGGGATGTGTGTACACTGTACAGTAGTATAAGTACTGCTGCAATATTGGAGAGCAAGACGTTCAGACAAATGAGGTGATGTGATGGAAAACGGAAGTTCAAAGGCAGATCGATCGGTAACCCCCCCATGAAAACGAACCTGGAAGACAGAATCGTGATGTCGTAGCGATAATTGTGGAGCTGTGCTTCGACTACCTATCGTCCTTTGCATCCGTGTCGCCCCGGAATATCACAGCGCGACGAGGGCAACCTCGTCAAGGGGGCAGTGCCTAGAGATTTTTTTCTCGTGCTGGTGGAGAAGGAGCCAGAAGCTTCCTTCGACAAGCACCTGGCGGCGAGGAGGAAGGGTTACGTCAAAGCAAGACGAAAGAGAAGATGATCGTGTTGTACGAATGAGTGCTCTATGACATACCACCAGATATGCTTTACTGTCACGGGCCGAAAATCGAACCAAGGACTTGTACTATTTCGGGGGGAATACAAACAACTAACCTGGCTAGGCTACCTACCAGTGGTCTACAAAGCTATATACATACGTAGCATGTACCTGGGTATGCTTTTGCAGCTTTTCATTTCCTGGCGGTCAATACGTAGCGAGCTCGGCTGTGTTGTAGTTGTCTGTCAGCTACTACTTAAATGTATATTATGGCCACACGTTCGGCGCTCAAGGTGCTTTCAGCAGTTGCGAAGTTTGACACTGCGAGTAGTGGGGGCTATACGCGGTATGTCCGAGGCTTTATACTGCGAGTACTGGGCTACGCGGAGTATGTTCGAGGTTCTTGATACTGCGAGCACTGGGGCATACCAGGTACCAGTACTTATATTATGAACTATATATACTGGTCGAGTGGTAATGAGACAAGGAGGCCTAATACCTGCAGTGCCAGGGGCCAGGAATCACGTACAGAGCTGGTTCGAGCGACAGGCGAAGCAAAGTCGGCCACAAATGTTTGCACGATGGTTTTTGAGAGTCGGAAAACGGCCTTTGGCAGGGTTGTTCCTCATAACAAGACAAACCAACAAACTCAGGGGACTTTCTTTTTTTTCATTTTTTTCATTCTGGAGGTGGATTTCAACGATATTTTTTATTGATCCAGCAATTTCGACCCTAAATTATGGACGAAAAACTAAAAAGACGAAAAAAAGGCCAGTTACTATTTCTCGCCTGGTCATGAAGAACAACCGTGCCAAACGTCGTTTTTCAACTCTCAAAAACCAAGGTGCAAAAGCAATTCCCGTGAAAGTAAATACCTGGTACCTGGTAGTTTCTTCACAGTAGGGTTTCAAAAGAGCTCAATACATTGTTTTAGTACTTCGGCAGGCATTTCTTGTAACAGCCTTGTACAGCTCGCAGAACATAACAAGTGTCACCGACATCTCCCCCTTGTTGATACGATCATGTTAACACGGTTAGCGTCGAGCTATTCGACGTATTGACCGATTCATGACCTGAATAATAATTTTTTAGATTTTACGATATCATGCTATAATCCCTACCGGTATGCAACAACGCCTCCCCAAGTAATACGAACAATTGGCATGTCTCGCGAACTACAGCTGCAGCTCGCACGCCGAAACCAGCTTCGCCGATGCGGAAATGCGTTGTGTTTTAGTTTTCAGGTTAACACTATTCATTGTGTTGTTTCCCGAAGGTGGAATGGTACGCTTTTTTTTTTTCTGGAACCAGCTCCTAACAGCCAGTAACTACTCTAAATTTCAGCACCAACCACTATATCGTACTTGTCTGGGAGTTTATTTTCATTCGATTTTACGTTACGAGCTGACTCGAGCAAGATGCGTAACATTTTCACCTCCAGGCCTCTAACAATGAGAAAACCTTAGCTTACAAATGACCACATCAACAAGAGGAACGCTTCAAATGAAGAGCTTTTGTAAATCTGAGCTGTACTTACCGCAGTATATGGTGAGGTATGGCCAATTGCATGCTTGAACATTTATTACGGGGGACCATAGTAAATGGGACCAAAATTTGTTAGTAAAAATAGGTAAATATATAGGTTTTTGTGTGTACCGTAGGTGCTATTTACTATGGTCCTCCGTAATAGATTACTTGAGCAGGAGGGGAAACCGAAAAGGAAGCGTTTCCAGGATTTTAGCCCCAATGAATTTTGTCTCGCTTTCGGTGACCATATATACCACGACGTTTATTGCTTGGCTCGCGATATTACGGCACAGGCACGCTTGGTACTGGTTGGGGTTGATATTCGATGCGGTTCGGAATATATCAATATTTCAATCGACTATTTAGCCATAATAGGCCTACTTTGGGCCTCAGCTTTCGATTCATTTTGGGCCCACTTTTTATCAAAATTACCAGGGCTCTTTCGCGATGCGGTGCTGTTCGGTGCGGTTTTACCAAAAACCAAAAACCGCGGCCAGGCGTCTTTAAAATCGAATACTTCGCGATGGTGCAGCTTCGGTGCGGTGCGGTTTTTAACGTGTTTTTTTCCAAACGGTACTGCACCGTACGATATCAATCCGCACCGTATGAAGATCAAAAACGAAAATTCGCACCGCACTGCACTGTACGATTGATTCTCTAAACCTAAAATCCGCACCGCAAGATTCTGCAAATGGAATAACGCACCGCGGTTCGGTGCTACACCGTGAAAAGCCTTGAAAATTGCAATTTTCCCACGCGTCGTATTGAAACGTTTCGTTGGCCCAAAAATCATCTGCTTTGGTTGCGCCATGGTTTTTGAAGGTGCGGAAACAAGAATTGGGATGGTTGTTCTTCATGGTGATGAGCAAAACGTGAGGGCTGGTCTTTTGTTTTCGCTTTTTTTTCCGTGCGTCACTCAAGGCCAAGGTTGCCGAAACATCCCTAAAATCGTAAAAATGCGCCTCAAGCCCGAAAAAGAACATTGAAACAAAAAGACCAGCACTCGTTTTTTCAGCATTAGCCATGAAGAAAAACAACGCCAATGTTTTAACTTTGTTACCCAACTCTCAAATACTATGGCTCAAACTTTCGAAGCCAAAATGTTCCGCGTGTCGCTGGAACCATCGTATTCTTTTGTGCTTCGTTTTTTTTTCAAGTTGTGTTAGTTTGTCTTAGTTCTATCAAAAAGAGCTTATCTTCTGATTTTCTTCATCTTTTTGTCAAGGAAAACAGGACAAACCTTTTTTTCCCTCAGGAAATCTATACAGCGAGACAAGAACCAGGAATGGTTTCAGCATTCTTTCAGAAATTAGAAAAAAAGAATCAGAAAATATAAGAGAAAACAATCTTCGATGGTAAAATGGCCCTTTGAGCACAATTCATTCATGTACGTGTGCTTTTTATTTTACTTCGTGCTGGAAAAAATCGCATTATACTCGGACACAATGGCTCTACGACGAGTACATGGCTGCTGCTCGTCAGCTAAAACTCCGACCGCTGCTATTAATAGTTGAAAAGCACCCGTGTAGTCGTGCGTGTTTTCTTCGTGGAAACTAGCGGTGACCACAACTTAACTGCTGCTGCCGCTGCCTTCCGCCTTTTCCTATCTGTACTTGCTTCATACTGCGTGTATATATTCCGTCCGGTGCCCCTCTCGGTACCACCAGAGGGAGGCAGGCCATCACCAATACCGAGATAATCACCCGCCAAGAGGGGATGCTTGTCGAAGTGCAGATGGAGCTGTCCGCGGCTTTCAAGAGGGGGCGCGAGGTGAAGGAGGAGGAGGCATCTCGGTTGCGTTCTCAGCTATGGGGGGACCATGACAAGGAGCGCATGGAGGGGGAGAAGGCAGCACAGGTTCTGTAGGGACTTTTTTGGGGCCCAAGTGCGGGAGAAAGAGGTGGCAGAGAAGCAAGTAGCCGATCTGACTGCGCAGCTAGCCGACGCCGAGCAGCTCCTGGTCGAGGGACCCAACGCGACGGCCACGAAGGATAAGGCGGCGGAGGCGATCAACGCCGATATCGCAGGCGTCCGCTTGAAGGCACTCGGTGCGCCGGAGAATGCGGGTGGCGAACAAGAGGCACTTCGCCCTACTGTAAGTTTTCCTCGGCTCATGCACCGAGAACAACGTAGAGTGAAGTTCCTTTGGTTCGTCTGTCGCTCTCTTCAGCGCATCGCGTGCCTCCGAGCGAACGCCTTCCATATCGTCGTTCGCTCCCTTCGCTGCGGTCAATGCCGAGACTGTCATAATGCGCTCCTCGACCAGGAGCTGCTCGACGTTAGTCAGCTCCGAAGTCAAACCGGCTACTTTTTTCTCTGCCGCCTCTTTCTCCCTCGCGTTCTCCTAAGAAAATTCCCGACAAAAGCTCTGCCGCTGTCTCGCCCATCATGCTCTCCCCTGTCGTGGGGCTTGGACAGCTGAGAGCGTAGCCGAGATGCCTCCTTCTTCGTCTCGCGCCCCCTCTTGAGCGCCGCCGACAGCCTTACCTGCACTTCGACAAGCGTTCCCTCCTGGCGGGTGATCACCTGGGTCTTGGCAATGACCTATGCGCCGAGGGATACTTAGCGCAAGGGTCCTATTGTTCGTCGGCCGCTCGCTTGGAGGCACGAGGTGCGCTGAAAATTGCCGCCGTACCGCGGCAGTCGCGTTGCGCTCATAGGCCGGGAACTGCTCGGCGTCAACCAGCTCTAAGGACACGCCGTCCACTTCCTTTTTATGTGCCAAGGAAAGCGCACGACAAAGACGCACGACGAAGCTCCGTTGTGCGCCTTCCGCTGCGCATAAGATTGAAGTAGACGGCTTGTCTTTAGAACGTGGCTGACGTCGAGTGTCCCCTGGCTTATGAGCGCAACCCGACAGCCGCGGCGAGGTGGAGGCGGCGAAGGCGGAGATCCGCTTCGAGGCTGACGTTGCAACCTTAAGGCGCACCCTCGAGGCAAACAAGGCCACCATCGCCGAGCTGGAGAGGGGGCGTTGAAATCGGAGATAGCGGGCGAAAGGGCGCAGTGAGGGTGGCGCCTTGAGTGACTACAGGTGGGTGGGCACGGGGGGGATATTGGTGTCTAAGGAGAGGGGGGAAGGGGGAGGGGCGGACGTTCGATATCTGTGCCTTGTACATTGCTGTGGAAGGAGTGGTGTTCTGTTTGCGGCGCAGGGATACTTGTGTTGAGTAAGGGTCATTGTTGTACAGTATTTTACACACGCGACCCTTAACTATTCGAGGAGGGGGATGCGTATTGTTTCAAGTGTAACTGCGATAGAAGGTTTGGAGCGCGACTTGAAGCGCGATGAGCGTGTGGTGTGACGAGTGGTGAGGCTCGAGGTTTTGCATCAGTGGTCAAGGGCCTTGAGCTGTATTTTGTTGAGTCTCCTGGCCAAAGCCAGGGTACCGCAAGTCGGCTTCTCCTGTTGGCCCTCCTTTCTCGTCAATCTAACATATTACTTCCTCTCTACAACTCCTCTACGCCCTACCCCGCCTTGCTTTTGGTTCGCGCCACGCTTGTACCCGCACAACAGGCCATAAACGACGACGACGTGTGCACAGTCCTCACCGTAGCGGTGGTGGAGAGATATGCGGACCCTTTGAGGGTGGCGCAAGAGCTCAAGAGGTCGGAGCGGTCTCTTTACCTAGAGGGCGAAGCGTTTCGGGAAGCGGCAGAGACGTATAGGTACGTGAGCGGTAGGTAGCATTCCTTTTGCCGCTCATTGATCGTATATGAAGGACTTATGCGTACGACAGGTAGCGAATGAGAATTTAGCCGCCGCATTCTTGTTTTCATCCGGTATCTCTGCGCACTCGCACCCGTCAACCTGTTTTTGATAGCACGATAACAAGCGTATTGTCGTACGAGTACTGATGACTTGGTTGGATCGGCCACGGGCTGTTCCTATTGTCTGCTGATTGCTGCTGCTTGCTGTGTGTGGTGGTATGTACACGATGCGACAACTATTGAGCCCGATAATATTTGTATGATAACCTCGTATGATGTACATACTGGTAGCCTCTATTACTACATTATACCAGGTACCTGGCAGTGTGTAACCATTGGCGCCTCTGGAAAGAGTGAATACTACATATCAACCATGATTGCAGTGTAACCGCCTTGACGTTGCAGGGGGGTACAGCCTCTGTGAGGCAATCCTGTCAACACTACTGCGAGAGGCCTCGGCGGGCCAGCTTTGCAAACATTACCGCGCAGTTCTTTGCGGAACTCGCCTGTCACCGAGGTTTCGCCGGGGCCTCACGCAGATAGACCCAGGTCTGATCGACCTCGTCCCCAACGAAGCCCCGGTGGCAGGCGAGTTCGGCAAATAACTGCATGGTAGTGGTCGCACCTTGGGCCACCGACGACCTCTTGCAGGAGCGCAGTCAGGATCGCCTTGCAGTGGAAGCCCTCCTGCAATATCAAGGCGGGTATAATACAGTCAAGGTTTACATAGTATGCGGTGATTCGCTCTTTCGTATTGAGGCATCCTGGCTTACGCACTATCAGGCACCTGGCATAGCATACATGGCAACTCCTGAACCTCACGCTGTTCGATTCCCTGCCTGCAGCGTACAACCCCATGACCGAACGCTGTTGAATGGCTTCCTCTGAGGCTGTGTGTCGATCAGCATCTGCGTTGTCCCTGCACGCTAAGATCGTAGCCGTCCCCTGTGAGGCAGGCGATGCACGGCAAGCAGTGGCGCAGGTACGATGCGGCGCTTCGTTCTACCCTTTCCTCGGTAACCGCCAGCGGGCGAGAAGAAGTCGTTCAATCGGTCAACCTCGTCTCCGAGCTGGCCGAAGCCCGCCAGCAACTACGGGACGCGTGAGGCACGAAGGATGATATCGTCGTGGGCGGTCCACCGCCATCACATGTTTCGCATCGCGCGCGTTCTCGAGCTCCTGGCGGGCGCCGGTTTGCTCCGATTCGAGTTTGGCCGATTGCGCGACCGCATTTTGCACACCGTCGAGCGCAAAAGCAAGCTTGGAAAGATGGGCCGCTTCGTCCTCCGCCGCTGGTTGAAGCGCCTCGCGTGTCTCCAAGCGGACGGCTACGATCTCGGCGCTCATCGCCGACACTGGTGCTGCTTGGCACGCAGCCGCAGGGGAGACCATTGGACAGCGTGATGTCATGGAGTTGTACGCTGATATAATCCTTGAAGACGGCAATGAAACAGCGTGATCATGCAAAGTTGACGTCTGCAAGCGTTTTCACCTGCAAGCGTACGCTCTTGGAAACGACGGCCACCGTCGCCGAGCTTAGAAGGTCCTTCAAAACAGAAATGGCGGGCGAGGGAGTGCGGTGGGGGTGGCGTCTACAGTAGATCGATTGATGGTGGGCAGGCACGGGGGGAAGATTGGTGTCAAAGGATAGGGAGGGGCGGGCGTACGCTACTTCTGTCTTGCACCGTTTCGTGGAGGGTGTGTTACTATATTTCATACGTGGAGGTGACTGTGTCAACTAAGTAGTGGCCTTGTTGTACAGCAGTGCTTGACACGTGCGACCCCAAGCTCGGGGGGCGGGTATGTGTTGCTTCAATCATATCTGCGATAGAGGTTTAGGCGCGCGTCTTGAAGCGTTACGAGCGTGTGATCGGAAGTCTGGCTCGAAATTTACATCAGCGGTGAAGGGCCTTGAACTGTCGAGTTCGATTAGTCTCTTGATCAGGCCATGGTTCGACATGTCGGCATCTTTTGTTGGCCACCCTTCCTCGTGGGTTTAACATCTAGTATTCTGTACCAGCCCTCTACACCGCCCTGCTCTTGGTTCGTATCATACCACGCGCCGACCTCACTACGCGTTTGACCGCACGACAAGCCATGAGCGATGTCTAGGGGCGCACAGACCGCACAACAGCTATGGCAGAGAGATACGCGACCCTTGTGGGGGTAGCAGAAGAGCTGAAGGGCTTGGTGCTGTCCCAATACCAAGAGAGCGAAGCGTGTCGGGAAGCGGGGTGCGGGTGTAGGTACTTGAGCTGTAAGCAAAGTTCCTTCTTACCGCTCATCGATTTCACGAAGAAGTTGTGCGTAGGTCAGGGAGCGACTGAGATTTTAGTTGTTGCTAGCCTGTCCTCGTCCGGCACCGCTGCGCATTCGCACCCGCCAACCTGTTGGATACGACAAAAGGACGCTGGCTGTCTAGTGAGTCAAAACCGGGGTATTATATATTTCCCCCTTCACGGCTGCACCAACTTGTCTTGGAAACAAACCTCTGGAGTCAGAGTTGGGTCGTTTTTGCTTTTGGACAAATTGATTACTCGTGACATTTTTAGGGCTTGAGAGCGAAGCCGTTGACGACGAAAAATAGGCCATAACAATTGCAGCATCGGAATACAAGTCGCTGCTTGGTTGGGGGATAGATGAGTTTGGGTGTCGGAACTACGATGCAAGGAGACGTACGGCACGGGGCGCATCATGTTCCTACACCGACTTTACGTTCACGCTTGTTGTAAATATAACACCGTACTTATCGTAGGATATGTTTGGTCGCTGCCTAGACTATGGGCCCGAAAAGGGATTTTACAGTCACTAAAAATCACTCCTTTAAATGCTACAAGAACTGACTCGTACACAACATCTACGTCAGTATTGGTGCTGGAGGGGACATATTGCAACCATACCATTCGTACTAGTGCTCTCTAAAGTGAGGTGCAACCTCAAGTACTCAAGACGCCGATCGAGCTTGGAATCGCGCGTAGTAGTGCTTAGCTCTCCTGGGCTCGCTTTCCACGAAACTGAAACAAAAATGCGCTTTTTCATTGAACATTTGTAACTACTGTATTGATAATGATTTACGTTCTACACTTTAACAGGCCTACGGAGTGCCTGGTGCAAGCGGTGGCTACGCGGGGCACGGTGCCTTCTGGTCCGACTGGAGGCGTCGGCTGGGGGGATGGAGGGGTGGATGGGGACTACGAAGCCTACGATGACGAGGCCCGATTGCTGGTAGAGGTGGGCATCGATTTCGAGCACGTTTGGTCGAAGGCGCTCAGCGGTGATCTCGCCGACGTAGCGGATCGACGTCAACTATTTGGTGAGTCGTGATGACGTGATAGGTGCTGAACCTTTCTATGTGACGGGCCGGGGTCGTTGGCTGTCGCGTGTGTTTTCGTTTTGCTGCCGTTGGCACGTTAGCGTTGGCAAAACGTCTATCTATAGTTTATAGTTTTAGAAAGGGCATGTACGAAAAGTGTTGTAAGCCGTGGAGCATCGTGCCGGTAGTAGACCTCTTGCCGTCGCCACGGCAACCCACGACAGATCAATCAACCAACGCACAAGGCTTCGCCTCCCTCCCTACACACACCGACCCCTTTCACCCCCCCTTTCTTCCCTCTTCCTGAAACATCAATAGGACGACATGGATCTCGCCGGACCGCTGGTGTTAGGTATTAGGCTTCGGGATGTGCCTCCTGTTGACGGGGAAGGTAATATTCATCGTGTGGCATACGTGCGTTAGATACACTAGCCACGTCAACTCGAGAGATTCGTGCGGTCTACGGTCTTCGCCTAACAACCGAGGTTTGCTTTCAGTCTATTTTTCTTGCGATACCTCAGGACTAGCGAGGCGCCACTCTTTTCTATCGGCTGACTCTTACGATGACTCAGCCTTGTCCAAGAGGTTTTGACGTTGTGTTGGGCCATTGTATCAGCGGTAGTTGTTCTCCCGAAAGCAACAGCATTTCAAGCACAATCATGAAGCGGCATGGCGAGGCCAATATTTTCCGGCCTTCTTCTGCCTTTACACCCCCCATTCCCCCCCCCCCCCCCCCCTACCGCCTCGACCTCTGTTTGAGTTTTTTTCGGTGCCAGCCGCACTTTTGCTACATCTACGGATTCGGAATATTCGGGTGCGTGGCAGCGGTCGTGATCCTTAATCTCCTTGGGAAAATGCCTATCGACATTTTGAAAACCACGAGGTGCGTCGCCCCCCCCTGTGCTCACACCGGTTTTCGTTTTGTCTGCGGGGTGTCATTTTGCGTCGTTCTCACCGGCTCGCGCCTGCCTGCCGTTCGTGAACAGATGTCATGCTCATGCTGCGGGGTCATGCATTGGTTGGGTTTGATCACGCAGAGCGGCGCCTCCACGGCACCGACACGGGTCGATTGAGGTGGGGCACGGCACTAAACACCATCCAAGATGTAGTCCGTGATAATGCGTCAGTAGATGCATATGCCAGGAATAAGCACCAAAAAAGGAACTTTTGACGGTCTTCCCCTCCTCCTCCCACACAGTATACGCCGAGTCAGGTTGACACAATGTTGTTCACGATACTGACCCCCCCCCCCCTATGACCATTCGATCCTCGCCCCCAATACCCGCTGATCATTCGACCTTCACCCCCATCCCATTCCCACCCTACCCCACCCCGACCCTACCCACCCTAAACCAACCCCACCCTTACCCAACCCCACGCCATTCCACCCCCAACCCCAACCCCCGCCTCAGCGCTATCGGGTGCTGTCTGTTGCCTGCAATCGCGCCTGGCTGCGTTGGGAATGGTGTATACTTTGCAAGGCGCTGCGGGGGACGTCTTGGGGTAGGTGGCCGTGGCATGGTGCACGATTTCGGCGACGTGTTTGTTGGAAGAGTTCCTGATTGTGCGAAGATAGCGGTATCTCGTGGCCTACCCCGTGAGGCTTCTGTACGCGTGTTTCGTGTCCATCACCGTGAACTGATGCACTACCGATACTCATGTAGTGATGGCTTTCAGGCAAGGGAGCACCGGCGCAAGGGGGGCGGGAGGAGGGGGAGGAGGGAGGAGGGGGCGGTAGCGGTGGTGGCGGCGGTGAGGGCACGTTGATTGCTTGCCTCGAGCCCGTCTTGAACCCTTTTTGATGCCTAGGTAAAGCTGTGGGAAGGCGGATGGAGCGTGCCCCCCCCCCCCATTTTTCAGGTCTGTTCTTGCGGACTAAAGACACAAGATAGCTGGTACACTATGATAACGCTCTAGGAGATGAGCAGCACGAGCTGCTCCCCCTACGTCGGTTTAGCCACAGCCGGCTGCGGCTGCTAGCTGTCCTATATCGCCGCACTTTCCCGCTAACAACACGGGTGGTGCAACGCTTAGGACCGGGTTTACCGATATTGATGACCCGGGAGCCACCGACGCCCCCTGCCCCTGCGCTTCTGCCGCCAAAGGCCGAAGAGACCGGCGAGAATGCACTCACACCCCGTCGCCCTTAACCGCCCGTGGCCCCTTGTCTAGCCGCCGCATTCCCCGTCAGCATAGCCCTTGAGGAACGTCCGGAGTGAGAAGGTATAGAACTCGAAGGAAACAGAAGCGATTCGGACTGCGAATTAAGTAAAAAGCAGCAAGACACGTCGCAGGTCACGCCGACAGTAGCCACAATAGCTTAAGTGAGTTGTGGCGACCATCGGCACGACCCCCGGCGTCTCTTGCTTCGCTTCGCCTCTTTTGCAGTGGCCATCGCGGTTGTTCCGTTGGAGTTCCAGGTTCTCCCACTCCGGGCATTCGATATTCCTCAAGGGTTGAGCTGATGAGGAGTGGGGCGGCTAGACGAGGGGCTACGGGTGCCGAAGGGCGACGGGGAGTCGGCCCATTCCCGCCAGTTGCTCCGGCCTTGGTCGGCAGCGGCGCAGTGACAGCGGTTGTCGGTGGAGGTCGCGGCATCAGTTTTGTCGATGCACTCCTCGCGTTGTTCGTTGGCGCCGCGGTTTTTCTGCGGAATTGAAAGATCGGGCAGAAAGCGACAAGAGAAGTAGGTCGACAACGGGGTGCACAGAGTCCAAGCCATCAGTGGTTGAGGCGGATTAGTCAATCGTTCTCACGGTGTCGCTCCCCTGCCTCTCCGTTCTGTTTTGCGTGCCTTCCCTGTGGGCGTTTTGATGGGTTTCCGCTCTACATTGAGGAACATATTGTGAGACATAATATGCGCAAATGTTTTTTTTCTTCTAACGACCCGCGTGTCCCACCCCCCCCCCGTTCTCGTAGTCCTACCTCACCCAGTGAGCGGCTTTGCGCTTCATGTATACCTTATTGCAGCGGCATAAAATGGAAACGGACGGGGAAGGGGGCGGGGATGGTCTTTTGAGAGGAGAAGATGTTCGGATATTGGTCTTGTCTATGCTTCAATACAATACATGGTGACGATATACAAGTGTGTAGCTACCTGTAGTCCTAGAGGCTCTAGAAATATTTTAGCTGCCCCGTGTCGTTTTCGTTTCCGTTTTATTTTTTGCCGCTGGAGTCAACAAGCGGGGACACGAGCGCCGAGGAAAACCACGCCCTTTCAACATTCTTCGCGCGCCTTTGCCTCGAGAAAGAGGAGGGGAAAAAAGGGGAGAAGGGCAATGGGTCGACAACGTCGTGTAGACGATGCTTTTCGGGGCGGCGGTGGTTGTATCATATGTCGTCAACGGGGGGGGAGGGGGGGTGCTGGTCGTGGTGCTGCTGTAAAAGCAGCGCAGGCTATTGTCAACGTACCAGACCTCGCAATCCGGGTCGATTGGGGCAAAGGCTGCGATACACTGCCTGTATCTTCCGTGTTTGTATGTTTGTTTACTTGAGGGGCAGAGTAGCGAAGCAGAAGGCCGCCTTTCTATGGTGTGCGTGTCGTCGCAGTGTCGCCAGTAGCCCCGGGTTGGATTGAGCGTCAATGGATGGAGTAGATGTCACGGATTGTGTTTATTTCCGTGCCTAGGACGTGTCTCGTTGCAGAGTTATACAGTATACCTACAGTAGTAATTGATACCTGGTAAGATCTTAATTATTAATGGTGTATCAATCAGTGTATTTGACAGACTGCAGACGGTTGTCTACAATTTATTCGCGGGACTCCAATTGACTGGTACACTCATCTGAGTATCGATTTGCGTGATTGATCGGGTCCGGCAAGGGTATGGGACTGGACTACTCCGAGCTCGATATCTCAGTGTGACGTTGCTGTCTCAATATGTTTTTCAATACCAGGCAGTTACAATATTTCGCCTGCTGAACCGCTTCGAACAACTGCTCTCGCCGTTCCTGCAGTCCAACAATTATTTCGTGATCCCAACATTGGAATATTGGTCAACTACTCGAATGTGCTTTGATGCATAGACTGTAGGGGAAGCGTGTTCGGGCGGAATGCGCGTGAGCAGTGAGCGTATACTACGTGTATATATTTGTCGTGATCCATTTGACTTTCCTGCTCAACTTGGAGGAGTTTTGAACGCTCAGCGACCTTCTGAACAAACCGTGATTAACAGGTGTCATCCCTCCCCTCAACCCGTATAGGCATGTCTTGGTTTCATCGCGCGGAGAGTTCAGCATTCCCGCCGCCGTCGATTTTCATTGTGTTCTGCCAAGTCCAAATCACGCTCGCTCGCTTTGAGTGACCAAACATAGGATGGTTTAACCGTAGCACTATAGTCATACAGTTCAAACCCTCCGAACTCCCAACAGCAAGGATGACAGTACATCTATCGATCGGATTATCACAGTTGGACTGCCAACCTCGTTTTTGCTGTGATAAGGCACCTGGTGTATGTACGTAGAACGTGAACGGTGCCGCTTCGCTTCTATGTGAACAAGCGTCGAAGGTGGCCGATCAGCGTTACAACGGCAGATGAAGCAATGCACGTGCCGTCAACGACGCCCGAAGAGCTTTGGAAAATAAGAAGACGAAGAAAAGGAGACGCCATCCATCCAAATTGACGGCAGGTACTGTATCGTATAATAGAGATGTCGCGCGCATTATCTGCAATAATACATGACTGATGACTACCTGATACTGCTGCATATATTGTTGTGACATCGTGCTGTTTTAGACCCCGACGACAAAACATCGAGACAGGAAAAAAAATCGAGCCGTCCGCAGTCTCCTTGCAAGGCGAGAGTCGACCACCCACCACCACCACCACCACCAGTTGGAACGCACCGCCATTCCAGCGTCGCTTGCATGCTTTCACGGCTAGGTAATATTAACATCGGCACACGGCGCGCGCGCACCCCCCCCCATCCCCTCCCCAAGGTGGTGCTCGTTGCGCCACTCGCTGCACCATTGTTGGTTTGCACGTTCGGTCACATAAAACACTGCTAATACTGGGTGTACCACTCTGCCTCCAAAGATGAGGACTGTTTGGATTTAATACGTGTGGATATGCAATCCTTCCTCACATTTTAGGACAGAGTGGTATACGCGTTAGGGCATCGATGAAAACGTGTTGACCAACCGGGCGCATGTGGTGATTCCGCAAAACGGACCGTCGTAGTCTTTGGGAATAATCCACGTAGCCGAGCCTCTCTGTATATAACTCCCATCCTGCTCAAGCCTGGCGACGCGTGCTATGGTATCATAGGGGTATCTTTTGTTTTAATAGCACCTAATATTTCTGAGGCTCCCCAACAACCGACCGACTTTTTGCTGAAGCAACTGTGAGCTAATCTTGTAAGCCCAATTTACAATGACACAAACAATGACATGGGCTACTGTATGCATCTAACGAAACACACGAGTGTAAAATAGGCATCGAAGCTATTGGAAAATGTTATCTTAATAGGTAGTTTGATAGTTGGAGACTCCCTCCTCAGTGAGGAAATATTGTGCTCCAAAAGTGTTACGGTATACATCCCTACAGTTGTAGCATGGCTCTTGCCTGGGATCACTAGGATTGCTAGATAAGGGAGGGGGGGGGGGGGGGGGTAGGAGTGTGTCACGATGGAGTGTTGAGTGTTTCCGAAGCTTCACACATACAAGATGTGGGCGCGCACGAATCATAGTGTTCGAATACGGAAGGAAGGTGCAGAGGCGTCAACAGGTAGGACAAGATAAAGCTGTTAAGACAGGCAGCTCGTAGCACCTGCCGCACACAGGAACAAGTGAGCGACCTCCCAGTAGTTCTCTTATTTTTTTGCACGGTCACTGGCAGCAAAGATCTTCCTCCGGTCAGCACCCGCCTCCCGGATGGCGGAGCCGCAGTGTATACAACCCACTGTAGGAAGTAAGTGTGTACGACGTACTGGCGTTCAGTACCCTTCCTCTTGCTCTCCGACATTCTTTCGACGTCAGAAGGCCGCGATCTTTACTCATTCCGCGGGTATTGTTACCGCTAACGAAATTACTACGACTGTTGTATTACAGGAGCCCCAACCACTGATAACAACGGACGATCAATCGCGGTAATACCCTATCAGAACGACAGTGACTGCATCACGATTCGTCTTCTCCGTATATCATATAACTGCAGTCCATCCGCTCGGATTATCTTCGCGGCTGTGCTCATCAAGCGCCACCCATCGGGGAAGTAGAGTGGTCACGTTTACGTACCGTTCTAGCTTCCCCCCGAGCGTCTCGAAGGCTACGTACTACAATACACCAGGCATCAGGCACATGATATAAACAGCAGGACGACGTGCGACCGAGAGGATGTGGAAGAAAGAGCGGTCGTGAGGCAAGGTTGCGTCATCGCTTGCCGTACGACGTAGGACGTGTGCGTTCCAATTTTCACAGAAGAATGTGCGGAAAGGTCGTACCGTATGTGGGGATCGTGTTGATTAGTGGTGATACTGACGCTGATGATGTGTCTGTCTGTGTCTGTATCATGTCGGTTTTAGTGTGAAACACATGCTGCTCTGACCGTTTCATTTCTCAGCCGTAAAGATCCTACAAGTAGTACGTATATACCCCCGGGCTAGGCATGCCTCCCATAGGGTACAGATATTCTCTCTCTTTTTGAGTCAGCGGGAAGGGGGCAGGCCGCATCAAGAATCCCGTTATTATCTTCCGCCTGGTACTGTATAGTCACGAGGGCAACACTAAAGATCGGCAATAGTAACCAACTAGCTGTTGCACGAAGGAGTCTCAGACAAACATGAGGCGTTCCGTGGTGGCGTTCGCTAGCCTGTTGGTCGTCGGCGTGCGCCGCGCTCAGGGGCAAACATATGTCCATTTTGACATTGGGTTATATACGCCCACCACCGCTCTCGCATCGCCCCCAACAGTGCCACAAGAAGACATGGTGACAGGGATTGTGGACGAGCAGATTGCGCTGCAGACGGGCACGTGCGCCTCTCCGTGGACCAGGGGCTTATCCAGCCAGTGCCCTCCGGGATCATTCATGGCACTAGCGGGATACGGGAGCAACTCGGGGGTCTGGGTACCCAGCACCTTCGCTTGCCGACCTGTCGGCTGCTTGCACGCTCACGCGCATCAAGGAGGAGGAGGGGGAGGAGAAGGAGAAGGAGATGCCTCGGTGAGCATTGCTTGGTTAGTATTATGCAAAGGAGGGTACCGTATGTAGTTGGGCGAGAAAGAGAGCAGCAACGGCAAGAACAATTTCGGAAGCAGCGATCACATTGGGTTGGGTTATTTCTGTGTTTTACGAGGTGTATATCAGACAAATTTTAGAGAAGATTACTGCTGTAAATTCAGATTGATATCACAAACGAAACAAAATCGTAGATACGAGTACCGTATAGCCATCGCGCCTGTTTTATTAGCTCGGCGCATGGAATCATTGGGCCTGTATTCTCTTCTTGTTGAGGGATGATGATCATCCTCGACGTCTGTGTCTGCTCTTCTTGGGCGTGGATGATACCTGGTGCCTGATATATCTTTCGGTGTTGCCATGCGTCATGCCGATCTTGTCTCTCACCCATCGTCTCTCCGATTTCCGATTCCGATTCCAGACGGTCGGTTTGAACGCTGTACAAATGTCTAACGGATCCGTTTCGTTTTTGTTTTTTCTTTCATTTTGTCACATCTGACCGACACCGACCAGACACAGAGTAGGCTCTCAGCTCTCAGCTCTCAGCTCTCTGCTCTCAGCCCAACAGCAGCTGCACCAGTAGCAACTACACGAGCAGCAGCATTTTGATTCGCTTCAAGAAGCCCAGATGCTTATGAGCAGGACATATGAAGATGCATGCATTCATGGCGCGATATACTGGAGGTAGTAACGTGGCAATCCTCCCTCCGGCATATGATGGTCGTCTTGCGAACCAACCTGGAATCGGACAGTCGAAATAATAATAACGTCATGACTGCTTCGGTTGGTGCTGTGCTTCTGCCGACCACTGCTCGTTGCTTTTGTGACGCCGATGTATCACATAGCTCCACGAGGGCCACGCCATCATGGAGGAGGCGGTGGCACGGGAGGTTTCTCTTCTGACCGAGATGCAGCCAACAACTAGTTTCGACAAGCACTTGGCGGCGATGAGGAAGAGCTTCGTCAAGGCAAGTCGAAAACCGACTTTTGCTGCTGCGTGCGGCTGTTCATGTTTTGGTTCGGTTAGGTTTTCTCTCATGCGTATGGTATTTATTATACGTGCATGCGTGAGTGTGTTCTTCGCATTATTAAACCGCGTCTTATTTACGCGTGCCCATCGACATCCAGCACGCCCAGTGTCCGTGCCGATTCTTTCATCCTAGAGAGGTACAGATCTGTGGTCACAAACCTACGACAGAGATACTACAGCAGTAGTGGTACATTGTTGTTATGCATCAAGCAGAGTAGACAAAGCAATTGTATGATATGACCCATACTGGTATAATCAATACTAGGACAGTAGTACGTATTATTAACAGTATATTCCGGCCCTCTCACAAGAAACCTGAAATCGGGCTCAGGATGACTTTCTTATTCTCCGTGCGCGCCATAGCATTATTTCTTATGTTGCAGTTTCATGGTTCGGTCATTTTTCTTACGTTAGCATTATCTCTTATGTTGCCTTTTCTCATTTCGGTCCCGGAAAAGACGATTTTCCTGGTACAGGAGTCGTAGGTCCGCAATAGCGCGGGGTCCCCCGATAGTGCGGCAACCGCACTATCGCGGGAACGTCACGACTCCTGCTACGATGTACAGCAGCTCAGACAACAATCGTTTCTCCAAGTACCGTAGTTTTGCGACTAAACGTCCCGAGGAGCTATGATTTTTGCAGGTTTTTATGGACACCTCGGGACGTTTACGGCAATACCGGGGCATTCTTTTTTAAGAAAAAAAAAACGGGCCTTGTGACCCCCCGAGGTGATACAAAAAAAAAACAAGAAAAAAAAAGGCACACACTTCTCACACGAACACAGCAACAGCAAGGAAGCAGCGGGGTGTCGATCATGCCGGTGCCGGTGCCGGTGCCAGCGATGATGCCATCGAGCTGTACGGGAGCGATGTGTATTTGCGGCTCAGATTGTCAGATTTTTAGCACAGGAGATATCGTTGTGGAGGGGATTGGGATTGCATGGTTCTCGCGCTGATAACGAAGTGGGCAATTGATCACGGAGCAGCAGTACCGGGAGTTCACAGCAACAGCAAGGAAGCAGCAGGGGGTGTCGATCATGCCGGTGCCGGTGCCGGTGCCAGCGATGATGTCATCGAGCTGTACGGGAGCGATGTGTATTTGCGGCTCGGACTGTCAGATTTTTAGCACAGGAGATATCGTTGTGGCGGGGATTGGGATTGCATGGTTCTCGCGCTGATAACGAAGTGGGCAATTGATCACGGAGCAGCAGTACCGGGAGTTCACAGCAACAGCAAGGAAGCAGCGGGGTGTCGATCATGCCGGTGCCGGTGCCGGTGCCAGCGATGATGTCATCGAGCTGTACGGGAGCGATGTGTATTTGCGGCTCGGATTGTCAGAGTTTTAGCACAGGAGATATCGTTGTGGCGGGGATTGGGATTGCATGGTTCTCGCGCTGATAACGAAGTGGGCAATTGATCACGGAGCAGTAGCACCGGGAGTTTGAACATTGCATGATTTTGGAGCTCATATTACTTGGTACCTGGTATGTTTTGATATTGGCTGAAATATTGCCTCATCGATCGATATACCGGTACTCTGTGATCTGGGGCGTGTATTGGCTGGTCATTAGGAAGCGAGCCCATTATCATCGCGTACACACCAGCAAGAAATCTTATAAACGCCACAGGCCCAACGCATGCTATTTTAATAGCACGGTACTCGTTCCACTGGCTGGGCGACTTTTATGTTTTCAAGCCAGACGTCTAAACCATGTTTGGTTATCTGTCCGCGTCTGACTTTGTCTGTTCAGCATTAGCTGCGCAAAAACATGCACCTACTCACATCCCAGGCATGAAGTTTACGATGTATAAAATACGCCTCTGCCTGCTTCGGAAACAGCTCCATCTCCCACACTCGAATGGCTTGCCTGCTCGACCCCGGGGCGTTTACCCAATTGAATAATCGGGGGGGGGACGGTCAGTGTGAAGCAGGGGCGTTTTTTTTTTTTCATTTCTGCCTGGAAAAGGGGCGTTCACTCCGGATTTTGCACGTTTTCGCTATTAATAGCGCGGCGTTTACCGTTAGGAGAGCGTTTTAGTTTCAGTTTTACAAGCAGTACTAACTGCTGTGTGCAGGCAGTGTCGTATAAGGGCCCTGGTGGCCCCGTGGTCACTTCATCATTCTGCGTAGAGCTATGATCCACTTTAACACGGCCCCCCTCACTACTGTTCACAATCCTCCGTATATGTCGTGACAGTGCGGTACCGCACTATTACGGGGGTCCATAGTTAACAGGACCTATGGTATACATAAAAACTTATATATTTCATTTTTTTTTTACTGACAATATTTGGTCCTATTTACTATGGATCACCGTAATATCTAGGCACCGCACTATTCTGGGATGGTGTGGGGTCCCGAAATAGTGCGGTCGCAGTCGTTTGGCGACCCACCGCAATTCTGCGGGTCCACGAGCTACCACTGGCTGTTGTACCGCACAACAGCCGTTTTTGCTGAGAAGGCGTTTAGCGGGTTTCCCCTGGATGCACACGTTTTATAGGGCTAGGTACTGGTGTGGCTCTACTAGCCGGGGAAGGGTCCCTGGCTACGTCAGGAGCCAGGAACCTGGATCCAACCAGGAGGAGTTTCGTCCCGGATTTCGTCCTCCCCCCGGCTGGTAAAGGCGGCCCGCCGGAGGCACCCCCGGAGGGCTCCGCAGGGAGCGACCTGCCGGAGGCCCATGTTAACGCGATTTGGCGTAACTATTAGTGTGCAGAGGTTAAAAGTACGGTGTTTGTGGGTATATTCAAACGCCGATCGTTTTGCGTCAGGAGTGGCAAATTGACCCAGGAAAAGGTCGAAAATGCGAACGAAGTGTATGGCGATACATACAGGCGTGTACCGAAGCTGCTGTTTTCTGTATTCTGTACTCTTTGCTTCTGTCATCTCTTTTCTAGGGCCTGACTGACCCATTCGGCGTGTCTTTTCGGAGGGTTTTCTCGTGCCCACTTTTTCGGAATGGCGCAGGTCCAAACAAGCGAACTGTGGGAAAATGGCACCAAGTTTTGGCCATTTTCCCACAGTTTCGCCGTACGAGGGTGTATGGTAGCCATGAGCCTCCTTTTGGGGGGTCGTTCGTGTTTTTCTGGTCGGTTTTGCGCAAAATAGGGAAATTTATAGCCAGAAGGTTATGGCTTCACATCAGCATGATGTGCGTTTTCAAGGCTGCTACGTAAAAGTGGGGGTGCATTTAAACGTGCCGTGAGCGGGGTGCGTGAGCATAAACTGCTGAAAAGCTGAGCCGTGGCAAATACGTACCAGGTATACTCTTACGTCAATCGACTTTGATGCTGTTGGCGCGGTTCCCAACGCCGACCGGGCATCTTGCCCGGGCTGTCAACGTACCGTACGCCCAAACTATAGAGGTGGCGAGGCACCCTATGACACATTTTCGCTTGTTATGGTACCACCTGTGCCCAAACCTCGAATGAACACGTGCTACCTCCAGCTTATCGCTTTGCTTATGGCTCCTACAGCCGATAATAATGTCAATGTGTACTGCCTCAGGAAAGAGGGAGTATTCGTACGCCATCCACATCCTGATAACATTATAACCGCTTTGCTTGATGTCGCAGGAGGGTTCCAACTGTAAGGCCATCCTGACAACGCTCATGCAGGAGGCCTCGGCGGGGCACGGTGTACCGACGACAATCCGGTTTTTTTTGCCGAATTCGCCCTCCACCGGGGCTTTGTCGGAGACGAGGTCGATCGATCCTGGGCCTATCTGCGTGAGCGCCACACGCAGGAGATGGCCGTGGAAGTTATCAGGTACCATCTACTGACTTGTACTACAGCGTGTGTACCTGGCCTATCTGTATGTACCACAACTATTAAGAACATCACATCAAATCTGACTGCTATGTGGACTGCTCCGTATCCTGTCAGATTTTTGTGGCCCGATCTGACCCCCTATACACAGCCGTGCCTATGTAGCACGCGCGATGGAATTATCACAATTTAGTATTAATTTCATGACACCACGCTTGCAGTTACCTGGAATGAGTTTTGACGAAGTTTTCGATCTCCCAGCTGAAGCGTTAAAAAAAAAAAAAAATGTAATATACGTGTCCCAACCTGTGTATCTCTACGCTGGCACTGCAAACAGCAGTGGTCTAAAAATGCCCAAGACTAGACAACAGTTTATTGCTAAAACCGCAACGTTAGCTGTAGTAGTTGTAGTGGTAGAATTAGGGGTTGGAAGAAGTTGAAATGCGCACGTATACAGTACTAATAGTAGTTTTAGGCTGTGTACCGCGGTGCTGGTGTAGTATATGGCAGTCAGACGCGTTCTGCGACAGAGGTAGCACATTTCCGCTAAAATTTTTTTCTGAATGACGGGGCTCCTTCTCCCCCAAAATCATCGCAATACCAAACTTGTTTCGAAAAAATAACGTTTTTGTTTGCTTGGGCCATGGGATTGTTCATCGGGATGCAATTTGATTTTTGCTGAAGTCAGTTTTCGGGTGAGGTATGGAGCGTCTAACGCGAGGATCCTCAGAAAATTTGGGGTGAACCTCTATCGTAGAACGTCTCAGCAGCAGTGGTAACTTTGTCATCGTGAGCTCCTTACCACGCACACTGGTTGCAATTATACAGTCAGGTATCATACGCAAACATACTATCTACGAGGGGTGTCAGTTCAAAGTTGTAGTCGCCTCTTTACGTAGCCCCCTGACTCTTACCCTGGTCTCTAATACCTGGTATAATCTGTTAATAGTCTATAATCCTTACCCATACCCTTACCCATACGCTTACCCTTACCCTTGTCATAAACCTTACCCCATCATTTATCACCTTACCCTTATCCTTACCCTCACTCTTACCCTCACTCTTACCCTTATCCTTATCCTTATCCTTACCCTTGCCCTTACCCTTACCCTTATCATTAACCTTACCCCATCATTTATCACTACCCTTACCCTTACCCTCACTCTTACCCTTGCCCTTACCCTTGCCCTTACCCTTATCCTTACCCCTATCATTAATAGCTATAACTAGTGCCCTTACCCTTACCCTCAATCACTATCCTTACCCATACCCTACCGTTACTCACTATTCACTATCCTTACCCTTACCCTTGCCCTCACGCGCTATCCTTATCCATCCCCGTACCCCTAGTTCGTCGTACCTGGTATCTCAGATCTGGCGTCTCAATACCACGGCTCTCACTGCTGTTATTTCGTGCGCATCACATGGACCGTAATGCCAGTGCGGTACAACAACCAGCAAAACCAACTGGTAAAAACTAGTGTTCCATGCACATTATGTTATTGCTATTAATAGTAGCAGCCTCTCCGAACATCGTGCTGCTACAACTGCTGTGCTGCTCCTGCCGCGCTCCCAATGATTTGCTTACAGCAGTACAACAAATTCCGTCATGTTTCTTGTGTTTGGTCCTGCAGGCGCGCCCCGAAGCTGCTGCTCACACACCTTGGACGCACGATCGCGGAAGTGGGGGTGAGATTCGCTCTACTTAGATGTTGCTGTAGGTAGGTTGCAGTTATTTTGGTACATACACTAACGTAAAGATAGTTATTCTTGCCGGTATTATTTATTTCGCCATCAGACAATTTGCTTCGTTTGTTCCAATTATACTACTATTAATATTTAATGTGAACTATGCCACACGAAAAAAATTTTACCGTCTTTTTTCCTGAACATTACTGTAGTAAGTAACATCGCGTCGTAGCTTAATTCGTATACAGTTTGGGATCAACGAGGCCTCCTGCTGCGACCAGCAGAAGACTCTCACCCAGGGTCACTACTCCCGCGTTAATAGTCTGTCAATCAACGCGGCACCTAGCTGCAGAGAGTAGGTACCCCGGAAAAATAAACATTTATCAAAACTGATGTTGTCGACGGTACACCTCGCTACCAACGATGGGCGGGCGGGATGGTCTGTTTTTTCCCAGCCTCTTTCTGCTATGTCGTGCCGGTATAGAGCTGCGATATCGCTCACGGAGTGATACTCAAAGGGACGCTAGCACCCCTCGGGGATGCATCGTCAATCAAGTGCCCGCGCGTAGGCGTTTCGGCAACACGAAAAATACGACTTGGAATTAGAGTCAGGGGTTTGCAACCAAGATCCATATTTCGCAGTTGTAGAATAGTTGGTGCAACTGTACAAGAATCCTGAGCTTTTTTACCCTTTTTTGCCCTTTTTTGGGCCCAATAGCTTACTACCCATCATGGGAACGCAGTTTTTCCTCCCGCGGCATCTTCGACGACAGATACCTAAGAGATAATCGTGTATCATCCGTCTGGGGAACCGCAATATTTTAGTGAAGGCTATTTCTTCACCGGTGATGTAGTGATTGTGCTACGCTCCCTTTGCGTGAAATAAAACGTTTAGGCGTTTTTGCGAGCTTTTTGTGCTACTCGCTCGCAACTTCGAATAAACGAGAACACCTCGTGAGTCGTTTCTCGCTGCCTACGACTGCCGTCTGGCGCACGCGACGCCCTCACACACCCCATCAGGAGCATCCCTCAATTTCGCGGGCTGTAGTTTTCCTGTGAGGGGCTGTAGCTGTCCGCAAGTTAAGTGCTCACGTTCAGTTGGGGGTTGCTTTATGTCTCCCATTTTGTGCACCCCAAACGCCGACCTATTTCGAGCACCGCAGACCCTCTAAGTCGAGGTGTAGGCCTCTGTTGAGAACCTTCGGGGGATCGAGACACAAAAATTGCTGTGATGAACCTCTTTGAAGTCACCGCCGCCCTCCGGTAAGCACGAACCAGCCCAAGTTCTAAACGCGGCGTGTTGGAATAGCGACGCTTTTTTCTGTTCGGATAAAACATGTAAAGATTGGAGTGACCGGTAACCCGGGGGACCAGGAGACGCTTGGGTGCCAGCGTGGCCTTAATCACTGTCTCCCAGTAGGCTTTCTCGAAAAGGGGTCTACTCTGCGGGCGTCCCCTCTTTTCTGTCTCAAATTGCTGTTATAGCATTGCGTCGTAGGTTAATTCGTATATACAGTAGTTTGGGATCAATGAGGCCTCTCTGCTGCGGCACGAGATCACTCCCATACTTGTTGGCCCTTGTCTTATCTCAATGTCGTCGCTCGTTTGACTCGTATCCTCGGGTCCCTTCTCTTCCTCACTGTCCCCAAACTTGTAGCCTAGTTGATGAGGGGTTCTGCTGCCGTTGGTTGTCCTGTGGAAACGTCGTGTACGATTTTCCAAGCCCCCCCGAGAGTGATAAGGCGCTTAGGTATGCGATTGGGGTATGAGGCACCCGGAACGCGTTTACCTGGCAGTCGGCACACACCGTTATATCGCCAAGTGCTTGTCGTTGTGTTCGTGCATATATCAGTATGTTGTACCCGAAATTGGAAAATAACTATTTCGGGGGTCCATACATAGTTAATGGGACCAAATTTTGTTAGTGAAAATAGTTAATGGGACCAAAATTTGTTAGTGAAAATAGGTAAATACATAGTTTTTTTTTATGTATACCATAGGTCCTATTAACTATGGACCCCGTAATACTAGAATTTGACCCAGGAAGCCACCGACGGTGGTACCTGGCACCAGGTATTTCTTTTTCGCGTTGGGCTTTCGTATCACCCGGGGTGCTTCCCTGTGGTCGGGTGGTATCTAACGAACCCCATCACGATGGATATACATGGTATCTTCAAGCTTTCATCCATTTATCACCGGGGGGTGCTATTAATAACACTGCGGTATGATGGGGTAGTATCTGGTGAACTTGGTACACTTACCCAGGCCGCAGAGAAGGGTCATAACAAGGGGAGAGATACCGCAAGCCGCGGTAATTGGCACGTTTTGACGCTGCCAGGAGGTGATAGCATCGCGTAGAATTATTGGCATTGTTTGCGTATCACTTGATCTGAAAGAGCAGTGATGCGTGATATCAAGGGGGATAGCAAGGTGTAGCAGTATTGTTTACATATCACTCGACCCGAATAAAGATGCCCCCACTACTGTCCTCATACATACGTTATATAGGCGATGACACCGGTGCCTCCCGTTCGAACCTCGGGGGTGCTTGTAGCCAGCAGCCCGTACTTGCTTCAGCAACGAATGGCTCGGAGGTACAGGTGTACATAGTAGTTGAAAGGCGCCCTCCCCGTGAACTCTGTTTTTTTTGCTGGCCTGTTCGTTCAGTCTGCCTTTGTAACACCGGGGGTGGTTTTCCTGTGGTGGGGTGGTATCTAGGGAGAAGAGTGGTACATTAGCGTCAAATACGGTACCCGACTCTGTTGCTGTTGCTAGTATTAATAGAGCAAGTATGAGGCAACGCGGCCTGATGTGTATGTACACGTGCAACTTGAGCGAATTTCATGCCAGCGTCAACGATTGCGAATGTACACGTTTCATAGGATTTTACGGTTGGTGGGTGGTGGGAGGGTCGGTACTTCTCCCACAACCTCTGCTCTCTGGGTCTGATTTGGTAATAAAAGGCGCAACGGTAGAGGCGGCCATTTACTCTCCGGGGGATATCTGGGTTCCAATTCGTGAAGTCAACTCCTCGTTATCAATGCCTGCATTCGGTGAATCCGATTTTGCATCACCTACTGTAGTTACTTATCCTACATTTGTTTAGTAGACTTCATACATCTATAAGTACGAATATTGTTTAATTTTTTTTTTGTTTTTTATACTCGTACCTGGTACTCTGCGAGAGCCGTTCTTATGGAATGACTTCCCCCCGGGTTTCCTCTTTAATGCCAAGGAAAACGGGAAAAACTATTTTGGATCCAAGGAGGCCCAAAATTTCCAGAAAATCTCAAATGACGAAATACCAGGCGATAGCGAAACAAAATCTAAGTTTTGGCAAGGATTCGTAGAACTCGTGTGCTAAATAAACATCATGGTCGGACTCGAAAAACGGCGTCGACGTTGGCCGGGGAAGAAATTAAGGTCGTTATGATTCGACCATCAGCTTGTAGCATGCCTATTTCAGAAAAACCAAACCCAGGAAAATCAAGAAAATGAAGGCAAAATCTTCTTCGATAAGGTTGACCCTTTCGAGGTACACAGTTGAAGTATTTACGTGCATATTTTTTTCTTCACTCGTACTACTGTATTGTTGTCGAACACACGAAATTTCTCTACGAGTGCATCACTGCTGCTCGTCAGCTAAGCTCGAAGTCTGCTTCGCATGAGTAGCTGAACAACATCTGTCCGTCCCGCGAGTTTTGTTTACGGGAACTATCGGTTGCCACGACCTAAGCGGTGCTGGTGCTGCCTCCCGTCTTTTCCCTTTACCCTTGCTGCATGCTTGGTATATGTCCGTCCGATGCCCCCCCCGGTGCTGCCAGAGGGAGACCAACAAAAGGGTCGAGATCATCACCCACCAAGAGGCGACCATCTTCGAAGTGCGGGGAGAGCTGTCTGCGATGAAGAAGGAGGCATCTCGGCTAAGCTCTCAGCTGGCCGAGGCGGTCAAGGCGGTGGAAGCGGCAGAGGAGGCGAACGCCAAGGTCCGCTCCGAGGCGGACCTTGCCCGTCAGGCAGCAGCGAAGCGAAACAGGAAGCTTCGTTTCGCGCTTTGCGCCGCGAAGAAGAAAGAGCAACGCTCGGCCAAGGAGGCAGCAGACGTCGCTTCGGAGCTGGCCAACGTCGAGCAGCTCCTGAGCAACAGAACGGCCTCCGCGGCCGCGGCAGCGGAGGAAACAAAGGTCAACATCGAAGCCGGCCGTGTGAAGGCACGCGGTGAGCACGAGGCCCTTCGCGCTACGTGTTCCTCGGAGCTCGCCGAGAGTAAGCGAGAGGCAGCCATGAAATGGGACAAACTCGAATCGCAACTAGCCCAAGCACGGAAGCAGCTTGAGGACGCCCGTGAGGCGAACGACAAGACTTCCATCCCTAGGCCGGAAACGGCACTCGAGGCTGCGCAAACGGGTGAAAGGGCGAGGCAGGCGTGGCTGCCGGACCGAGAAAAGGTGGGCGGGCACGGGGTGCAGATTGATGTCCAAGGGGAGGGGGGAGGGGTGAGCGTACGCGAAATTTGCCTTGTATCGTACCCTGCAGTGAAAAGGAGTGGTTGCCCTATTTCCGAGGTGGGAGGAAACCGTGTCAAGTAAGTGGGGGGCATACTTATACAGCAGTATCTTCACGCGTGCGACCCTTGACAATGCGAGGGAGGGGGGGGGGGGTATGTTGTTGCTTCGAGCACATCTGTGACAGAGATTTTGGCGTGCGGACTTCAAACGTCATTAGCGTATGACGGGAGGTGAGAGTCGCAGTTTGCATCAGCGGTGAAGGGGCTTGAGTTGTTAGGTCTGTTAAATCTCCTGATCGGGCTATGATGCCGCACGTCGGCGTCTCCTATATTGGTCATCCTTTCTCTAGTGGGTCTGACATATAACACATCCCACCACCCCTCTACACCGAAGTGCTCTTGGTTCGTATCGTACCACGCTTTTGACCGCACGGCAGGCCATGGAGTACTTGGACAAGTGCACAGTCCGCGAAAACAATTGCAACGTCCGAGTTGACGCCATGGCGGAGAAAAATTTGGCCATTGGAAAGGAGATGGCAAAGGCGATGGCCAGGTTGCGGTTCCTCCAGGAGGAGCTTGACACGTGTGAAGAGCAGCTGGCCTCCCTTGGCAGCAGCAACGACCAGTGCGAGTGCCCTGGGACGGAGGTGCGATGAACGTACAGTGCCAAGAGCGCGCATTCTACCGAACGTGTTTTGGGGGGCTTTTTCCCCGTGCAGTGTAGAGCAGAGCAGAGCAGTGGTCCTCGGTAGAAGCTCTAGTACTGGCGCCACACATTTTGGGGGCGCGTTCAATTTGTTGCTGCTGCTACTGCTGCTGCTGCGGTACGTGTTATAGCTGCGGGGTACAGAGCCGCAGACCAGGCAGGCCAGTCCAGTCTCACACTATGTGCAGTAACTTTTGCCGATCTGTATCGTAGAACCATCAGCGCAGTTACAAGCTACCAGGTATTCGTCAAAATTTGACAGTATCTCAGACCGTACCTACGTGTGATGATCAGTTCAGGCCAGGCGCGCGAAGCAGCTCAGGAGGGAAAGCAGATCTAACTCTGAGACCTCGGGGCAGGGTATACTGCGCTGGATTCTCAGTAGAATATACCACCTACGTATTGCCAAACCAATAGGGCTCCGTGTATGACGTGCTGCGGTCAGCCATCTCACCCGTCGTCTCTCTCGACTCTTGACACCCCCCTTCCTTCGCTCGACACCCCCTGTGCTGCGATGTTCCTGTGCCGCTGCTCGAAGGTGCCCGGGACTGTCGGCGGTGGGAACGACTCGGAGCCTGGTGCGCCAGCCCCGTAGACTGGTTGACTTGAGCCCTCCTCGCCTGATTATTTTGTTTTCTTCAAAGATCTGCTCGTACGTAGAAGAAGGTGTAATGCATCGTCTACGATACATACGTATACTCTATCGTTTAGGCCTGATGGCAAGGAGAGAACAGCAGGGAGATATCTACGAAGAAGCACAGCCTGTAGCGAACAGAGCGTGGGCCGAATGGCGTGTAGTGTGGCTTGGCGCTGGAGAGCTTCGCGAGCGACGTCGACTTTTTTTTCCCATCTCATCTATTCTATCTTTCTTAGTTTTCCTGCAGTATTCTGTCTCGATGTCCTGGATCATTTGATGCAAGTATTGGATTTTTGGATGAGGCCTCCTGCGCTGACCCGTGGTCTCGCCCATACTTCGTTGGGTCGATGGATAGTATTCTGTTGTGTGCTCTTAGTAGACTACTGGTCGGATACGTATTTGTCTCACCCAAACTTCCTTACGCTTGCCTCAACCCTGTCTCGCACATGCTGCGAAATCTTCCTCAAACTCGTGCGACAGAGGAAGCCGGCTAGCGTCCGCGTAGCTCTGGCCGCATTTTCTCTTGCCACCCTGGACCCGGCCACTAGAAGTAGCGCCAATGTAGCACTTTTCTATTGCCTCCGTCTTCCAACCACCTATTTTCATGATCTCGTCCACCGTCGTCCCGGCCAGGGATTTGGTGAGGGAGCCTCCCACTCGAAAGGAGTGCATCGTGAAATGGTCCGGCAGGCCTGCCTCCCGCAAATGGACTTGCAGGGAAACGGTCATTCGGGTTGCGGATAGGGGTCAAGACCCCGGCAACCCTCCGTCGTAACCACGGGGAAAGATGCCCGGCGGTTAAATCCCACTCAACTCGCTGCGCGGCGGATATGAACGCCGTAACCGCCCGGCACGCGCACGTCTCCGGGCCGACCCGGTCTTCCAACACTACGACCGCCTCGCTAGAAGCCCGAAGAGTCTTACTAAACTGAAAATTAAAAAATCAACCCCCTAGACTCTGAGAGCCTCAGAAATTGCAACCCCAGAGTAAAGGAGAGGTCGTATCCCCTACGCAGCGGGTGCCGCCCGCCGGCTTTGCTCCGCTGCCGGCGGGGAGGTGGCGCTCGGCCGCCACCGCTGCGCAGCCGGTCATGCTCCCGTTTCCCCCGGGGACGGGGGGGGGCATGAAGAGCAAGAGTAGAAGGGATTCCGCAAGGGGGGCGGTGACGGCGGGGGTAGTCGAGGGGGTCGCAGCTTCCCGCCGCCACCTCTGTCGAACCGTGCGCTATCGGCGATCTCCCGCTTCAATGGAATGATGCAAGAGGCACAGCACCACTTTCAGCCGGTTCCGGGCAATGCTACTTGCGACAGGTGCACGGCACCCGGGAGGAACCCCAACCACGACCACCGGAATTGTGCGTTCTCTGCCTGCTCCCGTTGCAAGCACGTGGGACACCGTGCGGCGGCATTCCCGTACTGGTAGAGGATACGAGACAGGGATCGGGGGGTTGGTTTTTCTTGCGGGATTCGGATGGTGGCGTTCGGTTGGCGTTGACTTTCGATTTCAGCTCTGGGTGTGCTCGTTACCCGACATGCGTCGACAAGGCCTCACGGTCATCGTGTCTGATTCATCTGGTCTGTTCTGTAAAATATTTGGTTTCACGCAGTCACTACTACTACTACTACTACTGCTGCTGCTACTGTTGATGATGCTTGTGGACAGCGGACGTGGAGAATACGATACCGGACGCCTACTATAAAGAGCAGCAACGTACAAGAAAGCTCGTCCAGGCCGAGCTTTCTCATTTGAGAATGGGTGCGCTCTACAACTACAGTAACTCCAGCAAAATGATTCCCGAAATTCTTCTATCCCCGTAGATCTCAGGCTGCTTCTATTACTACTGTACGTATTCTCGTTAATTTTTAGTATCAATGGCTGTCCTGTACTGTAGGCAGAAGTCGCGACCACCTCGCCCGAGGTTGTAGGTAGGTGGAGGGCGTTGGAAGGACGGGGGCCAAGGAGGAAGCTTGCGGTCCACCACGCACAGCCTCTGTCGTGGAAGAGGGGCGTAAGCGTAGGAGCCGTTCTGGCAAGCTTTTAGTTTGATGCATTCTGACTGTTGTTCGTTGCACGTTGCTGGGCTCCGGAAGAAACGACGTTTTGTTTTTTTCCCGTCTGATGATGGAGATGTCTAATTGTCAGTCTTGTTGGATTTTCGACGAGTGCCGCTGCTCAGTTCCATGTCTACTCCTTCTCCTGGTATCGCGCGGGAGCTGTTGTAGCGCCACTCGTACGGCGCTTTCGAAGGCATCCGTGGTTGGTGCGGTATATTTCGTACCAGGTGCATTATACCAGGTGTTGGTTTTTGTGGTGAAGATTTAGAACTGCAGTTCCATTCGGGGGACAAACCAATCAAATTTCAAGTAGTTTGTCCCCAAAGCCGGACTGCGGTCCTAAAAAGGCCAAGGAAGTTGTGCACAGCTCCGAATTGACCTGCTTTTTGTTAGCGTGCGCGCAACGTTTGCGGGGGCCACTCTCCGACATAAGACTCGGCACTATCGTCAAGCCTACAACGTACAATAGGAAATTGTGCTTAAGATGATACACCCCTCGGACGAATTTCCAGGTCATTTTTCTCGACAACGGGAGGAGTGCAAAACAGAACGCGGAGCGATGCCTCCACCTCTCGGACAGGTCATCGATTCCCATGTTATGATCTACAGTAGATGCTTCAGGGCGGATCTGTTCCCGATCTTGTATGATTTATTCAGCTAATGTTTTCGGGTGGGACCCGTAATATCTGCAATGATCTAGCCCATGTTCTCTGGGTTGGGTCCGCACTATATACGCAGACCCTGCACAGCGTCTCACAACGCCAAGTGAGCAACTAAATGATCTGCGGTACTACAGTAGATCGGATGCGTCTATATACATGAAAATTATCCTGACGAGTTTTTTCCACAGCCGCCCTTGTCGTCGGGTGCGTGTGCCCCCGATGCTATGGGGAAAATCGGCTCGTAAATTCATCCAGGGGATTGTTTTATCTTCCGTGTTGTACGGTACGCGTTGGTGAATACCGCCCAGCTACGTGAAGTATTTTTAATATTAATAGCACAACTATTAATAGCTGCTGTCAGAGTCGGAAAGGCAGGTGGAACGTGTCGTTTTCGCGTTGTGCCATAGCGCGGCCGCTCGGGCATCGCTTATGCGCGACCAGGGACAGAAGTAGGGTGCAGGAGGACGGACGGCGGGACGGTGGGCGGGGGGCGTGCTCATTTGTTGCTTGCCTTGGTCATTTGAAAAATTACCACGCATCCCTTTCGAGGCGGAGGGGGGGAAAAGTGTTGAATGTTTTTTTCACCGCTCGTGGGTGCTTCTTGTACAACACGCTGCTATTCTTCCTTTGTTTCGCTTGCTGTAGAATGTTCGCTGAAACAAACTGGATCGTTCGCTGTACGAGTCATGATTGGTCACACACAACTGTCAACCATCGCTATATATGTGACTATTCATGTCGTATCCTTGGAAACAGCCAGCGGCCCGCGTGCAGTGTTCCGAATCGCGTTTCGAGACTACGAAATAACCGCGATACGCATCAAATTACCACATCAAGCTTGGGCAGATGAGTTTTGAGTAATTTTTCGATCTCACAGCTTCGTTTTTTATTTTTATTCTTCTTCATGTGTGTATTTGAATCGAGATCGTGAACAAATGTCCCAGCGATCCCGATACCCCCTTAAAAAAGCGAAAACAGCTCGGATGCCCTCTAAACAATACAAGCACAACATAACACAAAAATAGCAACGATAACCACAATGTTGAATACATTTCGTTCGCTATCCGACAACAATGTGCAGCGCATACTGATCCAACGTGCAGCGCAGACAAGTGTTTTAAGGATTACGCTGGGCTGCGTAACCGACCGATCGTTTACCCCTATAGCTCAGCAGGCAACACCTTCACAATTTGACGTCGTCGGCAGGACACGGGTACCAGCCGGGGGGGGGGCACTGCCGCCTTGCGGCACAGCCAGCCATTCGAAGGTGCCAGTGACGAGATGAGGGCGTCGTTTTTTCCTCCAGTTGGCGGAGGAGTTGTTGGCGTCGGCCCCTGTCCTCTTCTGTTTGGCCCCTCTTTCAGCGGGAGTTTCTGACTATAACGCCGTCCGTAACACCTACCTGGTAGGACCCACTACGAGGTGTGGGGAAATCTTCGTTCTTTCGAATAGCCGCAAGTTCGACCTCCCTTCCCGGTCTTTTTCAAATGTACTCCGTTATGATCCATCGACCGTCGTGTGCTCTGCATATACGACTATCCAGAGTGAGCTAGTGTGATATGATATAGTATCGGGCTATACAAGTGGTTATGGGATAGCCCGTGGCATCAAAGCTCTGAATACCCTAAGAGTTCCTGGGGCTCTGAAGTTTCCCTTGGTAAACAAGAATCAAAGCCCTGAATACTCTAAGAGTATTCCTGGGGCTCTGAAGTTTCTCTCGACAGATAAGACAGCCAGTACTAATAAGGCTTTCGTAAGGACGCAGGGAATGTTCCTAAATCAGACCTCCTTTAAAGACAGGATGACCCGCAGAATTGGGTTTTAGTAGATTACAGAAGTATCCTAGGGTTTGGCTACCCCTTTGGTTAGGAGCACCGATAGGATAAGAGCAGACCACCAGCGCCCGAAGAAAGTTCCTCGTATTTACCCATCTAGCGGGTAAATGGGAGGGAGTAGAGTGGGCTTGACATCTCGAATCAAGCCGCAATCGAATCACTCTCAAGCTGTTCCCTTTGCTCTCGTCATAAAAGGAGTGGCACTTCAACAAAGAAGAAGTCTCCTGAACAAGAGAAGAAGCTGCCGTCCGAGCCAGTCACCTTTCCCTCACCTCTATCCTTGGGTTCTACTACACTGGGAATACTCCTAGGGTGTTACAGGCCTTTGATACTACGGCTATCCCATGACCATTCTATAGTCCAATGCTACTCCATATCACACAACACGCATGTTCCAGCATGCTCGTGTGACGGGTCGATCCACCCTTTGTTGTGTTCGTGGACTGTTAGCTCTCTGGAGCACTCACACCTTCTGCCCGGGAATCGAGATCGTGTGCAACCAAATTCCCCACGTAAATCCATGGGGTCTTCTGTGGCAAGAAAGTCCAAACGTGTTCGCCAAGACTCGAGAACGCCAGAAAACAGTGTACTGGACTTTCTTCGACCGGTTGGCGTCACAGGGGATGCGGGGGGGGATACTCATTTGCTGCTTGCCTTAATTATTTGACCATTAACCACCCATCCATCCCTTTCGAGACGGAGCCGGGGGGGGGGGGGGGGCAGAGGGGGTCTATTCATGGGAACGCCGATACTCGGAGATTGCTTACGCTTTCGCTTGCTCTTAGTAGTACGTGCGACACGAGACTCGGGGAGGTGGGGAGGTCGGAGAGGCGGGGGGAGGGAAAGAGGAGGAGAGGAAGTGGGGACGGCGAGGGGGCGGGTTGTGAGGCCATGGATAAGCGCAGCGGCTGTGCGTATGGTGTGCTGGTTGCCGGGTCTTGTTTTCTGCGACAGCTCTCAACTGTGTTACCTCTTTGCTGATGCTATTGATAAATGTCCTGACTTTTCGTCAGAGCATTACGCAGGTACGTCTTGATTTCACTACTGCAGATCTGCAGAGTATATCCCACCAACTATGGCCACGTTTTCCTGCCTTGCGTTAGTTTTGCGATCACAGAATTTTGACAGAGAAAGGTGTACCGGGAGTATTTCGCGCCAGTTGACGGTACACATACAAGGGAAATCCGCCATCTAGAATGCACCTTACATCGGCAGCGCTTACAGGGCACCGCTGTACAACACTAGAGTCAACTTGTGAGCGCCAAGGGGTCGGTCTACCGCAACGTTTCTTACGCCTTGCGCTGCCGATATGAGGGGCGCCATGTGGCAGATTTCGCTATACCGTCTATTGGCGCGACGCACTCCTGGTATATCGTTTTCTGTCAAATCGCGAACCGGGTGGAATTTCCGCTACGGTTTGTAAAGAGGGCCGCAGTACACTTGGGAACTACTGCAGACTTTGATCGGATGGGTTTTAAGGTTCCAAAGACCCCAGTTGGCACAGAGGAACTGCTGTCGTGTGGCGGCGCGGCTCGGCGGCATATTGAAACAATTATGATCCCGCGCCGACTTGCTCAGTCACCGCATGCTTGTCGTTTAAAGAATTGTGTTTTTTGCTGTGGCGGTTGTCGAAAGTAGAGGTGATACGTGGCGAGAAGCAGGACAACAAGGGTAACTCAAAACGATAGGAGGTGCACTGATGCTTACGAGAAACAAGTTGCAGGAAAGTAACGAGGAGACAAACAACGAGTATATTCACAGAAACAATTTTCAAAGTTCGAAGAAAAACAAAACAAAACGGTAAACAAGCAGAAAAACAGAATTAAGAACTGAAAGTACTACGTAGGATAAGACAACGTAAACAGGAAAAGAAAAAACGGCAAAACAAAAAAAATATAAAGAGCGATCGTGCAGTTCAGAAGTGAACGGGAAAATTAAGGGCCGATTGAGAGTTGGTTTTTTGTTGTGGCCGGTCGACGAAACAGCGATCAGAGTTTGGGGTAACTTGTCCGTCGTGAGTGGCCGGCGAGGGGTTGTTTAACGCAAGCCGTTGAGGATGTATGTTACCACCATGTCCGGAAAATTGAGGACCGTTTCGGTACAAAAAAAACAAATCAAATCGTCCTGACCTTCCGGACAGAGCAATATACCTACCTGGTACGCTTTTACGTGAATGGAATTGGCCGATCGATCCCGAGCTGTACGAGAAAAGATCTTCCGAGCTTGGGGACTTTGGATACCTACCGTAGCTGTGTCAGGATGAACAACGAAGAAACGGTCCCAAAACACGCGCCATAAATTAGAGCGCCGCGAGTAGCGCCACAAGGCCTTGACTTGCAGTCGGAGATGGATGTCTTCACCTTTCATGGTGCTCCCTCTGTATTACTATTTGCTGCTACAGTACCGTACCGCTCTATCGCTCCGTCAATACTTCCACAGGGCGCAAGGCCCGCGCGGTTTACATCAGGAAAAAAAGCGAAACGAGTCAAAACGTAAAAACGCTGCATTCTACAACAACGATCGAACTAAAAAATGTGCATTTATATATGCGTGGTCGAAATATTTTCTGCCGCGGAGGTTCAAAGGGAACCAACCGCGTGAGTGTTAATTTCCAAAATCGTAACTTCACCCCCGGCGCCCTCCCCTCCCTCAACTTTCAACAACCAAACAGGAAACAGTTTGACCACGAAATGCCTATTTCTACGTAAACACCTGCTCTGCGCAGGGAAGGGGCGGAGCTTACACTACATGCTTGTGCAGCACCGGCAGCAACGCGAGGCAAAAAACGTCACCACAATAATTACAGTACACTACACCGTAAAAGAGAAAGATATTTCGTGCCCGCAGTTTTCCATATACGTAAAAACATCCACAGCAGGCTTCAATGACCAAACACGACGCTCTTGGGGGCTCAGGGTGGCAAGGTGGCCTATCAACGCGAAGCAACCACGTAATACTTTGTACGTAGGTAATAACCGGCTTCTACAAACAAGCTGCTGTGTCGAGTGGTACATAACCCACAGCCCACATCGACGACACGACCAGCGGGCGGCCCCACAGCGACGACAACACCAGCGAGCGACCGCACAGCGACGACACGACCAGCGAGCGGCTGCACAGCGACGACACGACCAGCGAGCGGCTGCGCAGCGACGACACGACCAGCGAACGGCCCAACAGCAGCGACACGGCCAGTGAATGGCCCAACAGCAGCGACACGGCCAGCGAACGGCCCAACATCAGCGACACGACCAGCGAACGCCCCACAACAACGCGGGCAGAGAGCATCATGTCAGGCTGGTTTCCGGTGTTCGTCGGCACCCGGCACCGCGTTCAACCGCTGCGGCCCCATCCCCCACCGAACCCCCTCGGTCATGGACATCAGCGACCCCTTCAACTTCGACTCCCACCGCCGCGCAGCCGCCGCCGCCTCCGAGGACACACGCCCTCCCCGCTCAGCCGCAGCAGCAGCCGCAGCAGTTGCCGCGGCGGCGGCAGCCGCCACGGCCGCCGCCGCCGCTGCGTTACCATCGCCACTGCCACGGCGACTGTCCCCGTTCTCCGGCAGGGGGTATCGTGTTGGCGAGCAACCGCTCTCCTCGTTGAGAGGAGGCCAGCCCTGGTCTGGCTGCCCTACTTTCCTGAGCCAGTCGGCAGGGCTCCCCAAGGGGGTTGCTGCACCAGCCGCGGCGGTGTCGTCCTCGGCGGCGGCTTCGACTGAACCTCGCCGACCGATAGCGGCGGCGGCTGCGGGGGCGGCCACAGGAGATGCTCGCGCGAGCGAACATCCGGCGCCCAGTTCCGAATCCGTTGTCGTTGCAGTTGGCTGCGGTCTCACGAGGATGGCGGCTGCAGTGGGGTTGTGATCATCGGTCGAGCCAGTACGGGCAACACTTCCGGCCCCGTCGCTCGTATCCGTCGAAGGGGATCGCTGCAGCCCATCGGAAGAGCTGCGCGCAGGAGGACAAGGGCAGGGAGCGACGAGCGGGTGTGTAAGGTGTCGAGGATCAAGCGCTAGGGGTATTTCGTTGTTTTCGCACGGTAGGCACCAGCAACTTTGGAAGGCAACCAGCAACCCTGGACGGGAAAGAGTGAAACAACCCAGATTAAAAAATATCTAAGAACGAAAAGAAGAAGGAAGAACATCGCACACAACAAACGAAGCAAACTAAATTCGACGTATTACACGTACGTATGGGACTCGGAAGAACCACGCAGACTCAGAGAACACAAAAAAAGTAACTTGGCAGCCGCTCGAAAGGGGCCCCTCTGTTTGGCGACATTTTGGTGTCGCCAACGCCGTCGACACTGTAGCACAGCGTACGGGCACAAGTAGAGGCAAGGCCCCCGAGCAGGACCCTCGACCCTACGTCGTTCGCAACACGCGAAGTCTACCGAGTGTT
The DNA here is from genome assembly GCA_031763025.1 of Macrocystis pyrifera. Classification (NCBI taxonomy): domain Eukaryota; class Phaeophyceae; order Laminariales; family Laminariaceae; genus Macrocystis; species Macrocystis pyrifera. The sequence goes on from JASSKH010000030.1 coordinate 4,974,412, forward strand.
GCCCCGACGTACAGCTCACTATCTAGAGCTACTGTAACACAACCTCCAAAAACATACATGGAGGGAAGCCCAACCGTGTCAAAGAGCCACCGGCAATGTCTCACCTGCCAGAGAGAGAGCCTTCCCCTTCCACGCCTCCGCCTTCTCCACCGCTCCCCGACGGCGACTGCACACAAACCACGCCCTCCTCCCGTCCCACCAGCTCACCCTCCGCTCGAGCTCGAGCGCCGCTCCCTTGCTTGACCGCAACCGCAACTGGCCCGTAACGAGGGACCACTGCCGTGGACCACGCCGACCACGCACCACATTTCCGCTCCTCGTCCTCATCCTCCTCGTCCCCTTCATCTCCTTCCTTTCCCGCCTCTTCCCCGGGCGCGGTGAAATGTCGCGAATCCCCATCGACGCCGTCGGTAACATCACCGTTGTCCTCCCCTTCCTCTTCCTCCTCCTCTACTGCGTCGCCGGCGTCGCTGCCGTCGTCCAAAGACCCGAGAAGGGGCGTCCTCCGCGCCCTCCTGCTTTCCCGCAGGCCTGCCGAGAAGGTCTGGACCATCTGGTTGACGAACCGCGATGACTCTCCGACGAGGCTCGCCTCGGAGGGCGATGCAGCGGGCGGAGCGGGGTCGGCGCTCTTCAACCTCTCCTGCGCCCCGGTCCCGACACTCGCTCCGACGTTCGCCCCGATACACAAAGACCGACGATCAACGCTCAGTGTCCCACCCTCCGCGACGATCTCGTCCGCTCGCCCAGTCATCTCGCGGCCGTGCCCTCCTTCCTCGTTAACGTCGCCGCCGTTATCGCCTACTCCTACATTTGACCACGCCGGCGTCTCCTCGCCGCTCGACCCGGACGCTACCAGACCGGCGGGACTAGTAGCTGCTGTATCGCTGCTCGGCGAGGGCGAGGGATCCAATTCAGAGTCCCGCCGGCGTCCGCTGCGAGAGCAGTCACCACCGCTACCGCAGCTATCGCTGTCGCTGCCGCCTTTACGCAGGCCGGGTGAGCCCGCCTCTGGGGATGTCGCGCCATTCTCTCCCCCCACTCCCCGCTCGCTCCCCCGCGAAGACGCGCGGAGATCCGCGGGTGGTGGTAGGGGCTGCGGCGACGGCGGCGACAAAAAGCCCCCTTCTTCGTCGGCTCCAGCAGAAACGGGACCACTCGTTCCATTCACCGTGCTACTACTACTACTACTGGCCTCGATCTCGCCCGGCTTGACACCGCTGTGGGTAGGGGTCGGGCCGAGAACCTCTTCCCTCTCGGTCTCGTTTTTCTGAACAGCTTCGGTTCCACCCTCGCCCCCGGGGGAGCTGCTTCCCAAGCAGTCACCCTTCCCCTCGCCATGATGCCGCTCGCCGCCGGCCTCATCCCCGACATCGTTTGTTTTGCTTTCCGACGCGCCTTTTCCCCCTCCTACCGCACGTCTTGCTGCTCCTTCCCCTCTCCCTTCTCCTCCCCCCCCCTCTTCCCACCTCCACCTTGCGAGCTTCGTCACCGGCCACCGAGCCCACGGAAGACGGTAATCGATAGCGGTCGCCAGCGGCGGCATGCGCTTTAGCGTTAGCAGCGGTAGCGGCTTTAGCAGCGGTAGCCGCGGCAGCAGTAGCCGCGGCGGCGGTGGCGGCCCTCGTGGCGCACGCGAGGGACGCAGAAAGCCGTCGTTGCTCAGCGCGTGAGGCCTTCACCTCGCGCGCCAGGACTCGCCGGTGCTCCTGCAGCTCCCGTGCCTTCGCCTCCGCTTCCCGACACGCCGCCGCGACCGCCAAGAGGTTCGCCCGAGCCTCCTCTTTGCTAGCCCGGCTGCTCTCCAGCTCCGCGCGCAGGACATGCAGCTCCGCCTCGGCCTCCTCCCGCGCGGCGGCTTCGCCGGCGCCGCGCTCGTCCTCCTTACGGCGTAGGGCCAGTGCGGCCGCTTCGTGCTGGCGACGGTCCTCGGCCGCGGCGGACGCGCTTTCTCGTAGCGTCTCGTTGGCCCTCTGCGGTATGACGCAATGCAAATTGATGCGAGGAGACACAGTGCGGTCGATAGCGGTGATTTCTTCAAAAGTCTTCGGAAGGTGGTTGGGTAGGCTGGCTGGTGGGTGGGTGGGTGGAGCGTGAAGGTATTATGAACGATAGATTAATCCATCGCCGGCTCGAGCGCTAAAAGCCAGCGAATGCCAAACACGACCAAAGACACCGCTCTCGAAACACAGCAGTATCAACAGCAGCAACAGCAGCTAGCAGTAGCAGCAAACACAGCAGCAACCGCAACGGCAGCAGCACAAGCAGTAGCAACCGCAACACAAGCACTAGCAAATATTAGTAGCAGCAGTACCAACAACAGCAACAGCAGCAATGAACCAGAAAAAAGGCCGCGACCGCCTAATCTGACCTAACGTAACATAACATAACCTAATCACCTACCTGGTACAGTCTAACCTAACCGACCCCCCTGCCCCTACGACGCACTGTCGTTTACTGTAGAATGTAGGGATAGGTACTGGCAGCCTCAATCAGTAAACAGTATACTGACTGCGTCAGCAATCAGTACACTGGGTTCACTATTAATAGACTGCATCAGCATGCTGATCGTCGCGCGGGCGCAGTATAAAGCACTCACACACACTGAATGTTACTCTGTCGCTCCCACCCTTGAGGCACAGGGTGGTAGGCTCTCACCAGCGAACAAAACGCAAGAAGAAAGGGCAATTCTCCCCTCCTACTTATCTCCTCTCCCCTCCTGAAACGCAGTTTGATGGGTTTCCGTACTATGACATGGCTTGTTTCAAGTAATATCTTATATACTGGCAGGCCCAATCAGTAGATAGTTACTGCCAGTAGATCACTACTACTGTCAGTACATGCTTGGGCCTGTGCCCAGCCCTAGTACGGTCGGTATACCTTCAAGGCCGCGACTTCCCGCGCTCGCTCCGAGATAGCCTCCTCCAGCGCCGCGAGCTCAGACAGCGCGCACACGGCCGCGCCCAGGGTGACCCGTCCGGGCTCCGCGTTGATGTGCTCGACTAGGTGACGATCGGATCCCCACCGCTGCCCCGCTCGCGCCTCGGCTCGCGCCTCGCTCCTCTGCCCTTCCCCCCCGGCGTCGCAAGCGGATGCAGCGAGCGCCCGCACGAGCGCCGCGCACCTGGCCTCCTTGGCGTTGGACCGCGCTAGCTCGGACACGGCGGCTGTCTCCCTGCGATTCGAGGCTTCGAGCGAGTCTCGAGATTCCCTCAGGGTCGCCGCGAGAATCGCTATCTATGGTACAGTTTCGTATAGTTTCGTGCAGCAGTAGCGTATCGTACAGCGCGAAAAAAATTGAGTAAAGAAGCGTCCGAAAAAACCCGCAGGGGGGGGGGGGGGAGCGGAGAGGGGGGGGGGGGGGAGGGGAGGGTAGAGGGGAGGGGGCGGGAGGGTGGGAATTGACGTATCTAGGGACAGGCGGGATGCCGCGGTTAACACACGAATGAAAACCACATTCGCATAACCGTGTGGGCCCCTTGGGTGTAAATTATACCAGGTGCGTTCTTTCCGGTGTACATTATACCAGGTACACCTTCGCAAAATTTGCCTGTAATAGAGACAGGGGAAAAAAACAAAAGGCTTCATGGGTCAAAGCCTAACACGTGACCCGTACACGGCCACCCTCAACTATAATAACAAAAAAAAAGCTGCCGCACCTTCTCTGTCAAAGCAGTCTTGGCGCTGCGGAGGGCGTCCCTCTCCTCGCGCACGCAGGCGAAGCGCGTGCCCCGTATGGTGTCCGCCCAGTCCTCCGCCTCCTGCTTGCTCGGCAGTCTCAGGTAGAAGGTTCGGATGGGACTGTTTTCATCTTCAGGGGCGAGCCTCACCACGTTTCCTGGGAAGAGAAAAAAGCGACAGATGCGAGGGGGTTGAAGGAAACAAACAAAAAAGGAAAACACGTACTGATACTGCTGCAAGTAGTACGTAATGTAACGTAAGACGTCCACAGCAGCGAAAAAAAGCAAGCAAGGCGAGATAGTAAGCCGCCTGCAGAGGCATAATAGTCACTGGGAACAACACGAGCGGAAGGGCGGCGGTTTCGCATTGATCGGGACGAATATACTATTCCAGAGGTAACAGCAGTATGATACACGCTCCCGGATTTTTATGACAGCCCATCTCCTTCTTGTCTCCATCTTTTTCTTTTACGCTATACCACCACCTGGTGATAGAATAAATGAGACTGTTAATGAGCGACCCTCTGGTGCTCCTCTACACACAGCCTACACACATATGCTACCGCCGTGCAAGTACACGGTAGAAAAAATACAAGAAATACAACATCGTTGATGACGACCCAAGCATCTACTACTTTCATCACTTTTTCGTTTTCTTCGCTCGCCCGAAATAAAAACACAACGACGAAAAAAAAAACGTACCCACCTACTACTAGTATCTCTCTTCGTCACACAAGAAAAAACAACAGCAGCGAAAAAAGGAACATCAGCAGGTTCGGTGTCCCGTGCGTGCCCTATACATGCCACCGGTGGACGAGGTCGGAATACTGCTGTACCCTCATACCAGGTGCGAGGTATGCGGCAGTTCGAGCACTTGAAAACAAAAAAAAAGAGGGGCTGTGAGATCTTTTTTTTTTCTCGAACTGCATCTTGCAAGCTTGGTGCGAGACTTCGATATACCATGCTCGTATACGAGTACAGCCGTGCATGTTTTTTATTTTACGAGCATGCTTTCTACCGGCGCACACAGCACTATTTCACCACAGCAGTTACAAACTACTCCTATTGAGTAGTGCGAGTTGCTACATTGGCGGCGTGAGCTACCCTGTCCACAACTACAAACCCCTGGCGTTGGTCAGTAATGCTCACCGTCGACGACCTGGATGTCGGTGTAGAGCTCGAGGTCGATGACTCCGTGGGGCCGAAGGTCGGTTGCGGCGGTGTTCTCCCCAAAGTAGTAGAGGAACGTGTGCGGCACCAATAGGGCGTGACGCCCCCGCCAGCTGCCTGAATACATTACGAAAACGTTTAATATTTGCAGCAAGCAGCGAAAAATATTGGAACAAACAAATGCCTGTTGAAAAAAACAAGAAAACCAACTTGAGACGAAACAGAAAGTAGACCGTCCACAGCAAACGAAAAAAAAACAGGCAAAAAAAGCCAAGACGGCAGCAACAGCGCCAGCGGGAAGACAACGGGCTTTGCGTTGATGGGGAAAAAATATATACTATTCCCGGCACACCAGTACGAACCAGCGACAGTTCGTTTTCTGCTTGCACTTCTGATCTCCTTGCGTCATTGGTATTCTGATTTTTTTTTCGCATGTTGTTTTGTTTCATTGTCTTTTTTTTTTTTTACTTCCTGGTCTTAGGTTCATTCTTATCGGGAAGTTTTTTTTCCAGAATATCCAAAGTTTGAAAATAATTGGAGATATGTATTCAATGTACGGAGGCGTTCCGTCACTATTCGTGAAATTCTCCAGAAGCAATAAAACCATGCTTGTTAAATTTCACATATTTGGAAAAAAAAAAATCAGGAAAATCTACAAGATTAAAAAATAGCGCGAAAACAAAAATGGAAATTATGGAAAAAAAGAGCTCCGATAAGAATGACCCTTACTCGTGTTATTGTGTTCTCGCACCCGGTACACTGGCACTTCATTTGCTTGACCCTTGAATTTGCGACTATTTTTTTGTTTTCGGCCTTTCTCTGTCACTCACAGCAGTCTGTGGTCACAGAATTAGTATCTCTCTAGGATCAGGGATCAGGACGGACACTGGGTGTACTGATGAAGCTGGGCAGAAACGACGATTTAATGCGAAAGACAGCACACAAAACTTCCCTTTTCAACTGCCTTCACTCTTCCCCTCCAACCCTTGTCGAACGTTCGCGTTATTATGGGGGACCGCAGTAAATAGGACCAAAATATTGTTACTAAAAAAAATAGGGGAACCTATAGGTTTTTGTGTGTACCGTAGGTCTTATTTACTATGGTCCCCCCCGTAAATTGTAAAGGAACCCTCTTGGGGACTTCAACGCCACAAGGGACGGAAAACAAAAACGATGAAAGCCGAGGGTCACACGTAGCAACCGAGCGCCCCCCAACACGGCTACCCCGCCCCCGCCCCCCGACCTCGGCCAAACGACTACGGCCATGCGTAATATCGAGCACACCCCCATCCCCCCGCGCGCTCCCCGCCAAGCGTACGGCATATCGTAGTCGGCGAAATCAGCCACTGCTGCAGTTGCCCTGGAGGGTGGGCCTGATGGCGGACGCTTCGGGGAACTCGAAACGGGTCCCTACTTCGTTTGGCGCCGTCAAAAAATCGAAACCAGCTTTCGCTCCAAAAACAAAAGGTGTGATTTTACCCTGTCATATACCAGTACTAAAGTGTGATACACCGGTATAACGTACCACTAAAGAACACGGAGCAGTGCGTGGCATGGCATACCTGTTACATGCGCATCAAGCCTTTCAGGGCAAACTACTTATGTGTAGTCCCGCTGTAAGGACAAAACTATTAGTGCGGGGGACCATAGTAAATAGGACCTACGGTACACACAAAAACCTACATATTTCCCTATTTTTACTAACAAAATTTGGTCCCATTTACTATGGTCCCCCGCAATGCGAAGAGTTTGATTGGTTTGTCCCCAAAAGGAGGCTGCAGTTTCACCCCGAAAGGGTAAAGAGCTCTCCTGCTCGATGCTGTCCTTGCGCCGGCTATATGGCCTCGCCGCGAGCATCGCGCGGCTCCGAGATTTTCTCTCTCGACAGCATGCTTTCGTATGATACCTACATATACAGCAGCGTTCGCGTTGGGCACCACAGTGAAAAAATAGTGTGTACGTGTGAGGGTATTACCTACTGAGCTATAGGGGTAAATCACGATCGATTACCCGGGCCAGGGAAATCCTTGTAACACTCTCCCCCCCTCTGACCGGCGGGATCTTTGGGGCGCCGGTACCGTGTACGGCCGTAAGCTGACCTACCCGCGTCGTTTCAATACCTACGTACTGGGGAACCAGGGAGATACCATGTAGATACCATGTTTTTACGGACGCACGCGCAAGCGTTTCTACACGAGAAACATTCGAAGTGAGATTCGACACCCGTGTCTTCTCGACGACGCCAAATGTGAAGGGGTTGCAGAGATATAAGCTGGCAAGAGACACCTGTGGGATGTCGACGCTGGACAGGGCACGCTACTTGTGATAATAGTCGACGGTATTCTTATTGTTGCTCCTCAAGTGAGTTGAGAGAGAGAGAGAGGGTTCGCCGGGGACACAACTCAGCCCAGACGTTGACAAAAACTATTCATAGTACAAGTATGTATGCAGATACAGCAGTCAGTCTACCGGGACGGTGACATAAAGAAGATTCCCGAACTCTAACAGAAGTTTTGCTCACGAGGGGGTTTTCTCATTGTAGACTGGCTCCACTGAACAGAATATTCCCAAGGCGCTACGTATAACCACATAAGATTCGCCTACAGATTTATTCCCAAAACGTCACGTCTTTTTCGTTGTCTCTCTTTCATAGAACGTGTATGTCGCGCCCTTCTTTTCCAGTATGATGACATGACATTGCGTTGTCTGCTCCGCCTACTGCATAACAATGTACTACTGCTGCTGTAGTATCTCTGCAAAGATGTGTAGTGTGGTGACCACGCAAGTCTTTTAGGATTGAAGAATCGGCACGGACACTGGTTGTACTGGATGCCGACCGGTAGAAAAACGGTTTGATGTGAAGAACACACAACATATGATATCGCATACGTAGGACTCGCCTAACAGATATATTCCCAACATGTTCGTGCAACCATCTAAGATTCGTCTACAGGTATCTCCTCAAAGCGCTACGTGAAACCATATAATAAGGTTCGCATATACGGTGGCTTGGTTGGTGGTTCGTGTGTGTCTACGCAAGATAAATTTGGTGGGTTCGAGTCTCACCAAGTGCATGCTTTTCTTGGATGAAAGTCGAATATTAATAGCGCAGCGCGAGAGCGTGAGTCAGCAACATTTGATGAAAATCGACGAGCAGTGGGAATGGGAATGCTGAACCCTATGCGCGATAAAATTGAAGGCACGTACCGTGGGGGAGAGAAGGGACGACACTTGTGACCACGGCTTGTCCAGAAGATCGCTGAGGGTAAAAACCTCCTACGAAAGTAAAAGTGATGACAAAAAATAACGGAAAAAAAGGCAAACTATAGTTCATTTACAGTACTCACTATGCTTTGGGGGAAGACTACATAATTGTCCGCAAGGCTTAAACTTTCAAACAATGCGAGTGCAACAGCAGTGTATTGAAGCATTTTGTAGGCACTTGTAGTATTGTTCATATTGGACGATGACTATTAATCTATTATTACAGCAGTAATACCTGCTACTGCTGCCGTATCCAGTACGTTGACATGGCATTGCACTGTCTACACTGCAAAATAAAGTACAGAGTAGTTGTTTGGACAGGCAGTTTGTATCTCTCCAGGATTGAAGGATCGGCTTGGACACTGGTTGTTGTTGTTGTTGTTGTTGTTGTTTTCTTCACGTTAAACCGTTCTTTCTACCTGTCGACATCCAGCACAACCAGTGTCCGTGCCGATTCTTCAATCCTAGAGAGATACAAGTTCTGTGGTCACAAAGTGCTGGATGTCGACGGGTAGAACGAGAACACACGAACACACACACTTGCTGCTGTTGTGCTATCCATGTATCTGGCTGTTCTTGCTGGTGTAATATATGTATAATATACACGACTAATGAGTAGGGTATCGGGGTGTCGGGTTTTTCCGTTCTTCGTCATTCCTGCATGCAGCCATGCAGCCATGTAGACCGTGGCCATTTCAATGGCATATTCTTTTGCATCGAATCATGCGGCAGGCATATAACGCTCGGATGTTTCCCGCGGTGTTCTTCTACTTGATTTGGCATTGCGTCTCTCTGCCTTTGGCGAAATAGACTACAGGTGATTACAACCCATCGTCAGTGTACTTAGACCTCGAACATACTACAGTGCCTGGTACATCTGCGTATTACCGGGTTCATATGTACAGATAGATACTGCTTGTATCATTGATGCTGGTGATAGGATACCTGGCATGTAGATAATTCCGATGCTGGTGTTGCATTACACCGCTGTGCCGCGATAGTGAGATGCTTGTCAGGTACACAACATCATGAAATCACGAAGTTGCATTATTCCGTTGGTAACGTTCCTCCCCTTGCGATACGCTGGCATGGAACTAGAACATAGCATGTATAACAGCACAAAGGCACGCAGCGCAATGACTCGGTATACACACAAGCAAGAGTAGTGATAATCTTTCGGGGAGGGGGTTTCTCTCTCCCAACGAATCTGGATTGATGGCGTGTGTATATCGTGCCTTTCGTACCCAGTACGATGACATGACATTTTGGGTTGTCTACTACTCTTTGCTGCTTCGCAATGCAGTATTTCTCTGTGTCGTGGTTTTGTGACATCAGAGCTTGCACCTCTACAAGAGGGAGAATTTCGGCACAACAACTGGGTGCGCCGGATATCGACGGGTAGACAGAGCGACCAAATGGGAAGAACGCACACAGGGCACCAATGTGTGCACAATCTTCCCTGAGAGGGTTCGTTCGCAGCAGGCAGCTGTAGCACTACAAGATTAGTTGCACATCGGAGGGTGAGACGTGAAACTAAAACTGCATCTGTCTCTGCCCTCTGCTGGCTGCTGACTGCTGACTGCAGATATCAGCACATCTGAGATTTCGTGTACGAAGTGCCAGGCACGATTCACCTGATACTGCTGCTGTAAGTTATTACGGAGGACCATAGTAAATAGGACCTACGCCTTGGTGTACCAACCAAGATGCTCACAATCATTCGCAATTTTCACGAAGGCATGCGGGCTCGCGTGCGTGCGGATGACGGTGAACACTCGGACTGGTTCAATGTAACCCAGGGGCTGCGGCAAGGCTGCGTACTATCGCCGGTACTGTTCGACGTGTTCTTCGCCGCTGCGATACACATCGTGCTGGTACGCCTCAGCAAAGACGAATGCATCGTAAGCGATTTGGTTCGTCTCGAAGAGGACAGGGTTGTCGGAAAAGAGGAACCGTTGGCATGCGTGCAAAGGGCTGTGTGGGGCATGTTGTATGCAGACGACGCGGGAATAGTCTCGAAGTCGGCGGAAGGCCTTGCAAGAATGATGACAGTCATCGTGACTGTCTTCGAAGCAGTAGGTCTCACGGTATCCGAGAAGAAGACAGAGACGATGCTCCTACGAACACCGGATCAGACGTTTACCACCTCACCGCTCGCGATCGAAGCTGCAGGCCAAAAGTATAAACAGACGACCCAGCTTTTATACCTAGGAGGCATTATCCACGAGAACGCTGACCTCTCCTTAGAAATCGAGCGACGAATCCGTCTGATGCGGGCATGCCTCAAACGGTATGGTCCGGAATTGTACGATAGGACGAACGCACCGCTTAGTCTGAAAGTCCGGATGCTGAAGGCCGAGGTGATTGAGACCTTGCTGTACGGTTGCGTGACGTGGGCCCTCAATGCGGACCACTTCGCCAAGCTTCGATCAGCCCACCACGAAGTCCTTTTGCGAGTCATTGGCTTCCAGCGCCGACTACGCACCGACCACACCACCTTCTCGTATGCGAAGGCACTCAGGATAACACGATGCGAAAGTATTGAAACGACCATCCGTAAACGGCGACTCTTCTTTGCGGGCGCTCTGGTGCGGCAACACGAGGGGCGATTGCCCAGTCGGTTGATGTTCGGGACGATCGCTGGTGGGGGGAGCCCGAAACCAGGCGGGCAGCCCAAGACTTGGCCTAGGGCCATTGCTGAGGACCTTAGAGTGTTCAAAGCCACCGAGGGATCAACGGAAGACTCCCCCTTAGTCTTTGGAGTTGGGACCGCACTGTGGCCCACTGCAGCAAAACAGACGGGAAGGTGGTACCGGGGAATCCTCGAAGCAGCTGAACAGTTCATGGGCAGGTGGCACGAGACTGAGGCAAAGCTGAGTAGACAGCGCCGTGCATCCGCTGCGGGTAGTGTTAGAGGGAATGGGGGGAGGGGTAACAGCAGGAGGGGTAGAAGGAACACCGTACAAGTGTATGGGGGCAGGGGGGGGGACAGGAGGAGTAGAAGGGAAACCGCGGTAGAAGAGAGTAGCAGAGAGACCGCAGATAGGGTAGCAAGGTACCAGGCCGACTAATTGGACTTTTCCTTGCTACTCGTACCGCCAACTGCTGCGGCCGTTCGGTATGTATTGGCTTGGTGCTTTGATTTTTTTTTCCATGAATTAACTTTTTCCTATATATTTTCCCCTTCTTATCCTTATGAAAGAAGTACTACATAGTGGGTGGGTGACGAGCGTATTTTGGCCCACTCATTATTTCTCTTTTTACGTAGTTAAGTGTTCACCGGGATGCATATTATAGTTCCCTTTTTCCTTATCGTTTCTTCCCCCTTGCACGTCCCATTTGGCTCATGCTCGGGGTAAGTATGTGTCTGAGCTTTGGCTTCCCATTTTATTTATTTATTTGGGATTCTTCTCATTTTCTTTTTCTTTTTCTTTTTCGGTTTGGTTTCTTTGTTGCTTCTCTTTCTTTACGGTGTATTTTGGTTGCTGGCGCATGTATGTATGTTGTGTCGGCCGCACCTAGTGCGAAGGCATGGTATTGCGTAGGCCATAAATGCATTACGGTGTGTTATCTCTGTGTCGTGGTCTGTGACCACAGAGCTCGTATCTTTCTAGGGTGAAGAATCAACACGGACACTGGGCTTGCTGGATGTCGACGAGTAGAAGAACGGTTTAATGTGAAGAACACACACACACTGTACGGTAAACACAAAAACCTATATAGATACAACTATAATTACGATTTTTGAGGTCGTTGTCACTTGCTAGCTCTTGGCAGACAGACCGACTGATAGACAGCTCTTCGCAAACAACCCTTCTTCTTTGAAACAGCCGAACAGCCAAACAACCTTTCTTCCTTCTTTGAAACAGCCGAAATGCCACAAACAACATTTTTCTTCTTTCTTCTTCGCCAAACAGCCCAACGACCTTTTCTTCTTTCTTCTTCCGCAAACTGCCAACCAAAGACAGCTCTTCGCACGGCGCCTAAAAGAGCCGTCTCGCCTTCGACGAACGGCATAGATAGGTGCAGCTGTCGGCAGCCAAGCTGCTGCTGTCGGTGGCGAATCTGCTGGTGCTGCAACCCCCGCCTCTCCCTTCTCCACGCCCCCTAAGCTCACCTCCCCCTCGTCGAGAGGCGCGTGGTCCTCGCCCTCTGGCAAGAGAGCGGCAAGGACAAAGACCGACCTGGTGGCGGCTGTTGTTTGCGACCAGTGCACGGATCAGCACTTGGTCAAGAACTCCGCGCCTGGTGGCAAAAACGTGGCCTTCGCCACCTGCAAGGATCTCACGTGCGTGGTGGCGGGATCATCCTGACAGGGCAACCGACTGCGAGTTCTGTGCTCGCCCGATCAAGGAAGGGACTGTCTCGTACTCCCTCGAGACTGCTGACAGTGGTGAGTATCTTACGTCTATTGTGCATGCTGTATGTTGCCAGTACGTTTTTTTTGGGGTTTTCAATTGCCTTTTTGCATGCAATCCTACGTCAAAGCGTTTTGTTTTTTTTTGACTCATCCATGCTCGTTCTTTCCCCTTCGTGCGTTGCGTCGGCTCCTCTTACACACAGTGCACGCGAACGCGCACATGCACAACTGTTTGCGGGACGTGAACGAAGGAACGGAGGATTCAGCTGTCGCCGTCACCGCTGCACGGAACGACGTGAGTGCTGCTGCTACTGTGGTGCATTTTCGGTGCATGCACACGATTTCTGTGTGTACATGTTTTGGTGACCCCACGTACTCATTTTTTGCTCGTTTTCGGCTGCCGCTGCTGCTGCTGCTGCTGTCAGCGCCACGCCATGAGTGCTGCTGCTGCTGTGCACCTGCTTCTCCTGTGCACTCGCTGCTGCTGTAGTGCTGCTGCGTTGTTGCCGTGCTGTTCACCTGCTGCTCCTGTGCAATTGCTGCTGCTGCTGTATGTAGTGCTGCTGCGTTGTTGCCGTGCATCATGCTGGAAGCGTACATATTTTCGGATCGTCAATTCCGTAGGTTTTGCGATGGCGGCATACCAGGGTACATGCTTTTGTTCTTCCTTATTTTCATATCGTTGCTATGCTGCTGCTGCTGCTGCTGCTGCTGCTGCTGCTGCCAACGCTGCCAACGCTGCCAACGCTGCGGCGATTCGTTGCAGCTTCTGCTGCTGCTAATGCTGTGGCTGCTTCTGCTGCTGCTGCTGCTAATGCTGCCGCAATATCCACTGAATGTTCGTACGTATGTACTCGGATTACTGTTTTTCTTGGTCGTTTTTTTAATCAAATTCCTTTTGATACGTGAAAAAATATTTTTGTCGTTTTGCTCCTGCATTTTGCGTACGTACTGCAATTTCTCGTTTTTGGCTTGGTTATTTTCATATATATCGTTGCTATGCTGCTGCTGTGGTGCTGCTGCGTTTTTTGTTGCCGTACATCATGCTGCACTTTTGTGTGTACATATTTCGGTATCGTCAATGAAATTCCGTAGGTTTTGCGATTGCGGCATACCAGGGTACATACTTTTTTTCTTCCTTATTTTCATATCGTTGCTACGTATGCGGTTGCTGCCAACGCGGATTATTGTTTTTATTGGCCATTTTTGTACCCAACTGTTTTTTTTTATACGTAAAAAAAATATTTTGGTCGTTTTGCTCCTGCATTTTGCGTACGTACTACTTTTTCTCGTACTTTTTTTCTTCCTTATTTTCATATCGTTGCTACGTATGCGGTTGCTGCCAACGCGGATTATTGTTTTCATTTCCATAACCGTTGTCGTTGCCGGCACTGCTGCTTTCTCTCCTGTCCCAAACCTTCCTTTAAACAACAGCCTGTATGTTGTATATCATCCACATGCCAAGCACTACTCCACTCTCTCCCCACACTGATGAAATATGTTATTCTTATTATTAGATGAATGTCATTCTTACTCTTGCGTCACCCGATCTTACGTTTCACATTACATTCATAAATAAACGCGATTATTACATCCTTCACCGTTTCTTACACAAATACATTTAGTTTGGTTGGCTTTGGGCTATGTCGCCAATTAATTGCAGTTATATGTACACGAAACGACGGAATACCCACTCCGAAGGAAAGCCTTGTATTCCCTATATTTATCAACAATAGTTGGTCCTATTTACTATGGCCCCCCGTAATAGTACGTTCGTACATATCATACACGACCTGCTGTGTGTGTTCTTGTGGGTACGACTCACTCTAACGAAAATTAGATGTTGTACCTGGTACCTGGTACGTATATATGTGCGATAGCGAGCGCTAGACCACGTACACATATTCACAGCAGCATGAGCGAATTGTACAGATCTATATATATATAGACACATATAAAACTCGAGAATATCGCGATATTTGACCTTTAGAGCCGAATTATGTGCCTGACGAGTTTTATACGGACGTCGGGTGTAGGCGATATTTTCGCTGTACGTGGTCCGCAACACACAAATATATGCTTGGGGTATTTTTACCCCAAGCATATATTTGTGTTCTCTTTTTTGTTGGTAGAGCCGAATTTTGTAGACAAGATTGGACACACCTCAGACATAGCCTGTCTCCTGTACTCCGTCATCCGATCATCACGACGCCGCCATGAGCAACAACAGCGGCGGTGGACGCGACGACTTGGTTGAATGCATAGGGCAGACAGGTTCTCCCGTGGTCGGGGACGGGCGGATGCCCGGGATGCCCGGGTTTAGCGACACCAGTCCAGAATCCAGTGTTCCGGCTAGGCGTCTCGACTATGGGGTCGCCCCAAATCCATGCCCCCAACAAGCCGTGCCACCCACCCTATCCGGCAACAAGCGGGTAGCGGTCGGCGCGCCGGATGCCCGGACAGGAGGAGGAGCCGCTTGGCGGCCACTTCATGTCGGCGCCATCGCCGTAACATGGGTTCTGGTGTGAACTCTACCTACCACAGCAGCAGCAGCAGCAGCCACGTCCTCTAGCCCATGTGATGTACATACGTGCTTGACTTGCTGGAGGATGACGTGGACTGTCACCTAATTAATCAGACTCTTCATAGTACACCCAAGTTTTATATCTCAGGTGCTTCTGGCAAAAAAGGCGATATTGAGTTTTATATCGAGGGATTTGCCAATACGGAAATCGCGATATTGAATTTGACGTAAAGATTCGAAATATCGCCCTCTCTTGAGTTTTATATATGTCTTATACGAGGACCATACTGCTGTACCAGGGATTCAGACTTGAGACAGGCCGGGGGCGCTGCTGTTGTGCTGCGTGCAGCACGCGCATATTTTAGTTAGGCGTGCAGCACGCACTGGAGGCGTAACGCAACCTGCAGGGACCCCCCGGAGGGCTGGCTGCCCGGCTGCCCCTCGTAGGACCCCCCTGAGCGCCACCGCGGAGGCCACACACCATTATTAGATAAAAACGCAAAATGCACGCCCGAAAAAAGCACTTCAGTGAAGTGTTTTGGCCGAGAAACATTTCAAACTCGAATCCTAGGAAAAGAAGTACACATATCCCACTACGTACAGCAGTCTTTTGCAGTTCAAAAAGGAAGAACAGAAACGTCAGGGGTGTGAGGGGTACCACTCTGTCCATAAATATAAAAAAAAAAATTACTTGATGATAGTAGTAGAAAGTTCCTTATATTTCGGGACAGAGTGATACAGCTACAGCGAACAGCGGTACAGCAGCAGTGTAGTGTTAGCAGAGAGAGTACGTACAGCAGTATACTCGTATAGTTCTGAATTTCAAAAACAGCCGCGCAGCTACGCCACACACGCACACATCTTTACACGAGGTGCAGCAGTAAAAACAGCAGTAGCGGTACCAAAGTGGGCCGCACTTCAAGCTCTGCCTTCCCGTCGCGACACCCACGGTGCTTGTTTACGTGTGCGTGCGTGTGTCTCAAACGTCCTGAACGGCATTCGGCATCGGGCGCTGTATCAACGGCTGAGTATATACGTATATAGAGCCTATCTGACAATAAACGAGTCACACGCGTGAAAAAAAAATGAGTGTTGTTCTGCAGTACAGGCGGTGACATACGAGCAGTAGTATGACTACTTGCGAGTACGAGTACTGCTGCTGCTCTGTGCGGTGCTGCTGTTGCTGCTGCGCTGTACGGCCTGGTCTCGAAAAGTATCCTGCGCACCCCGATCGATGCATGCTGTTCGTAGCCTACAAGTACTACAGCAGTACAGGAGATCTGATAGGAAAACGAGCAATAAGAAAGGCAGGCTTGAGATTATAAAATCGGGAGTTAAACCGAAGTTACGTTAGTGTAGAACGCACCCATTCTCAAATAAGAAATCCAGCCCGGAGCAGCTGTTTCTTATATGGTGGCCTGTACCCGTACTACATATAGCCTGCCAGGTACCTCTTACCTGTCGTTCTCATACATACGTAAACACGATCTAACAGTGCGGTACAAGTATAAGTACCTGGTATCATGCGATGACCACACCCTGGACCGAAGACAATGCCCCCTGCAATAGCACAATAGAATATGGTGCAAGGGACGGGTCTACCTACTGTCGTCGGCAATCGCTATCGATTGGCACGGTCTCGATTTATTGTCGTCGGTAATGTCTGTCGATAGGTCATGTCCGCAAGGTATTGTTCAGGCAGGAGTTTGCTGCAGCATCTCGGCTGAAAGCTATTGTCGCCGAATATGGCTATCATGCAGGCCTGTTGATAACGGGCGGGAGACAATGTCGAGAGAAACACAAGCTGCTGTGAGCTCAAGCTTTATTTTTACCAATCCGCCGGAGGATAAAAAATAAAAAATAAAAAAGAAGCTGTGATGAACCTCTTTCAAGTCACCGTCGCGCTCTGGTAAGCACGAACCAGCCGAAGATGTAAACGCAGCGTGTTAAACTAGCGATGTGTTTTCCGTTCCGATAGACATCTAATAGATATTAGAGTGACTGGAAACCCGGGAACCAGGAAACGCTTGGGTACCAGCGTCCCCTTAACACCGTCGGGAGTGGCCTGATACACTCCCCACGTGCGGTCTAACTGAAGCGCCCAGCAGTCGTCGTTTGGGTCATGCATGGCTGACTAGGTTCGAAGACAAAAACAAAACAAAACGATTGCTGCGGTTTTTTAGGCTGATGCTTGTTGTAAAACAGTATTCCGCAATTGATACCGGTAATAATGTACAACGGTAGTTTCATCAAACACCAGACACTTCGTTCATGGTGCCTGTTTTCGGTTGACGAGTCCCTTGAAAAGCTTGTTAGCCATGCATGACTCACACGACGACTGCTGGGCGTGCACGTCCAGTTTTCAGTTAGACGGCACGTGGGGAGTGTGTTGGGCCACTTCCGAGGTATTGGTGGTGCATGACAATCCCCTCAAACTCTTCGTGCGCCTCACCTTGACTGTGTTTTCGAAAAAATACCTCTAATTCGCGGAGATACGTGTTTTCTACAATTTTAGTGTATGGATTGAACAACCCCGAGCTACGAGGTGTTGTTTTTCGAGCTATTACAAATCCCAGGGAATTCTGAACGGCTTCGCAAAACAGAAAAAGGCTGTTCGTGACCGATCAAATTTATTTCTTCTTTTGTTCGCTCGCACGATGGGATATGTACAGCAGTCCACGCTCCTCGTAGGTTGCCGCGCTGTCGCGCGCTCTCTCTCGTGCGCTGGCGGTACACTATTGTAACTGCTGTTTTGATATCCAGCGCACAGGCTGCCAAAACCGCGATTTTTGTGATACTGGTGGTTCACATTGTCTTTGCAGCAGCTCATAACAGATAAGGAGGCCCGAGCGCCTCAATCTTGAATTTCGACATCGAGAAAGTAGCTCCAATCCATGCAAGGCTCGTTACAAGGCTGTTCATGTCCGACCAAGCTTTTTTTTTGCTCGCACTATGGCATGTGTACGGCAGTACGATCTCCAGATTTGCTGCGCCCCCGACACGCAAGCGCACTCGCTTGATCATCTTCGCGACTATTATTAATAATAGTACTCAATCTGGTCAAAACAAACAAACAAAAAAACGAAAATATCGGCGCTGGCGGGTCGTATGTGCGGATTGAAATTGGATTATAAATAGTGCACAGCGATGATTTCATGTATATACCTAGCTTCTTGTTGTTTTTTTCGCTTCTTGTTTTTTCGATGCAAGAAACCTCGAGGAATCTTGGACAGCCTCGTAGCAGAGGCTGTTCGTGGTCGATCAAGCTCATTCCTTCGCTCACACGATGGGATGTGTACAGTCCACTCTGTAGGCGGGCTGCAGCCTCGCCACGCGCTCTTTCGCGCTCGTTAGCGGGCGCTAAATGTCTTGATCTCGAGAGCACAAACTCCCAAACCCGGACTACAAGCCATCTTGATAATGTATTCCCCTATATGGTTCCCAATTTGGTCGCCGCCGAACAGTCGTAGGCCGGAAAACGCTTCTAATTAATGTAGGAAGAATATTGTTGTGATCACGTGCATATGTCAGTACTAAATGAGTGATCAGCAGCAACGAATGGGTGTGAGTTATATCGTGAGGAGGAGTTTCAAGGTGGGATGCCTCAGCAACAAGGCGGTGAGCATCATGGGGGTCAAGTGTGTGGGCTAAGTGGGAGCACCATGGGGGTTACGTGTGAGAATCATGGGGTTCAAGCGTTTTTCAAGGTTGGTTGTGTGGTCGGCGATGCTCCGTGTTGGTCATATCTGATCGTCTACACCCTTCACGTATAGGTGATGGATCGCTGCCGCTACACAAACAATGGCCCCGAAGACGTGTTCGTCGATGGTCAATGTCGATCAAACTACACTGGCCACTCTGTCTATCGGTAAGACATGGTCCGCAACAATAGATTTTCGGTAGTTTGGGCAATAGGCCGCTACTGCTTGCTGCTGTAGTATCATGAGATAGACGTGTGCAGTGCTTACACCTTGGACAACAGAAAACACACAGAACCTTGCCGCTACAGCAGTAGCCCCGAGCAAGCGCATACCAGTGGACATCGTTAACCACAATACACTGGAAGCGGTTTCTATCGATATACGATGTCGAACACAACAGACTGGCAACGCTGCCTATCGATAGACATTGTGAACCGTAACAGACTGGCAACGCTGTCCACCGATAAATATTGTCAGGGAACAAAACATTTCCAGCAATTGACACGATATGCCATTGCTCTAACAATGGAGTCACAAGATTGTCCAGATGGCCAATATCCTGAACAGCAGTAGATGTTGGGGAAGCAACCGCGATAGACATTGTTTGAACAATCATTTTATAGGCCAAAAACGTTTGCCTACATCGAAAACTATTGCCAAAACCTGTTGCATACCGTGGGATGGTGTATATCGATCCCCATTGTTGACGACCGCCGTCAACAAATAGATCGGCATTTGTGTTTAAACTATAGCCATCGCCACCCACGATACATTATTGGGCGTGTGTCCACGTGTCCAGAGACACGAGTAGGCTATGTGGAATGTGTGCGACGAGTTATCCTTGAGATGGCTATCGATCTATCGATGGATAGCTGGCACAGTGGCCGGCAATGGCTGGATGGACACGAGTTCACCATCCATTATTAATAACATCAACTGGTTAATATTTACTAACGAATGTGTCTAACTTGTGTTCGACAAAGTGTCTATCGATCGTCGTCGACAATATACATATATCGATAGGGAAGCCAAAGACCACCATTGACGTGTCGACTATTTATAGGGTGTGTAACCATGAGATGTAGACTTCCCTAATCCTCGGTGTTACCAGAACGCCCGGGTCCGCTTGTCGCGTGCACAGGTGTACCGCGGTGGCATTTGGTTCATTCGGTGAAACAGGAATCAATCACCCTGTACGAACAAGTATTAGAACTTCGTAGAAAAATAATCTCCAGAAATAACGTCTCAAAAATTTCCCATAATAATAGTTGGTCTTATACCTACCTGGTAGCAAGTTTCATGCTTGAGATACATAATTCTGAATCACGGTTAAAAAAAAAAAGTTGATCAACTTCCGTACATAGTACCAGGTACATTTTCTCGTACCACGATAATACCCACCAAACGACCAGTGCAAAAACTGCTGGGTTCAAAAAGTAAACCCGGGAGGAAACGGAAGGAGGGACATCACCATAGGAAACGGCGCAGCACGTCGTCGTTCGCGCCACGCGTAGCGACACGAGTACAGCGCAGCAGCAGGTCATGCCACGCAGCTAGCAGTACAAAATTGCTGGGAGCGCGCTTGTTACGGGAGTAGCTGTTCGTCTTAGCGGTATGAGGCTTTGGGGCTTTGGTTCGACGTGGACCATTGTCGTACTACGTTATCAAGTAGCAGTGGGAGGCACCAATATCGGAACACACCAGCAGCAACAGCAGCAGCAGCAGCAGTGATGAAAAGTTGTTAACTTGCTGTAGATTGCTCTCACCGGTGTCGTTTAGCTTGACCACGATGCCCTCCTTTTCCGCCAGGGCAGACAGCGCCGGTGCCGTTTTGTCCGGGCTGGACTTGAGAGCGATGTGTTTGTTGTTGTCGTTGAAAACTTCCTGCAGTCCCGTGGCCTCGTACACTCGGCGTTTTAGCCTCTCGCTCCCCGCCACGGCCGACCGCATGGCTTGTGTTGCGGTATAGGAACGCAAAGATCGCGGCGCCAGTAGAGTATCCTGGCCTTATCGTGTGATGCCGTAGGGAAGCCCAGCCGTAGTGGCACACCTGGCCAAGCAAGTGCTTTGCAGTTTGCTGTACGAGCAGCCAGCACACATGCGGTGTAATCAGACCTTTCGTTACCGTGATCGCGATCAATGGGAATGACTAGTCATTCCCATTGATCGCGATCATGGTCACGTGGTCCGTCGTTATACAGACCTGCTATGTCTTACCACGCAGGGATTAGGGGTCGCATCAAACATACGGTGTACAATATGGATTGCATGTTCGATTCTTTGACGGGTTTGGGCTCCGGCAGGTTAACGGTCTAACGGTGGGTACATGGTAGACGGTGCAGAAGTATTTACCTGCTGACAGCAGTGCAGGCAGGCTCGGAGATTGTCGCACCGCGAGTTTATCTCATCGTATACACCCGTGTTGGTATATCGCGGTTCTGTTGTTGTGGTTGTGTTTTGTTGCTTGTCACGAGAACAGGTGTGTATATCTCGACAATGGGAATGAGTAATTCCCATTGTATCTCGATCTACTCGTACAGAAGTACATACGTATAGTATAAAAAATCCACGAATCTACAGCGTACGCTTGGCGTAAGATATCTACGCACATACATGCTTTCATATCATATGAGACACATCCGAATGGGGGTCAGCGACAGGCGGGCATACAGCAATGGGTCGTGGGACACACATATGTATGTACACATACTTGCGGGCAGTAACTAAAATGTGGTATAAGAGACGTGACTTCTGCTGCGTGGCTCATGGCGTCGCTCGAAAGTAGACAAAGCGAAGAAAGTACTCGTGACAAGGTTTCCACACACCAACCTCCAGAATTTCGGTACCGGGGGTACGCCAAGAACTCTATTTGTGCGTCCACAAGCAGTGGCGCTCGCTATTAACAAGTAGGACCGATATAGCGCAGTCATATCCTTCCCGAACCGGACCATGGCCTCCACTAACCTTTGGCCGGTGCTTATGCGCATCATTTTCCCGGTGAGTTCTTAGTTGTACAGAAGCAATGCTGCTGCTCTTGTGGGCATGATTGCGACGTACCAGAACGTACCAATCACGTATCCGTACAAAAACAACCAGCACAGGGCCTGAGAGTTATCAACAGTTAGGCGCAGATGGGGATGAAGCTCGCATCAGAGTCTATAGAGCTCGTAGAGGCAGAGGAAGGCTACGGAGTGGTGGATAAAAAAAAAACTCGTGCACTCGGCAGCTGCGCCGTGTACAACCCAAAGTGTGGTTGATCCATGCTCTCCTGCCTCCGAAAATGTTTTCGTTTTTTCTCCGAGAACAAAAGAACCTTCCAGAGAACGACGCTTGTTTGTTCCTTCACCTCCGTGAATCACGTACTAAATCACACTATTACGAAGGACCATAGTAAATAACACCTGCGGTGCACACAAAAACCTATATATTTCCCTATTTTTACTAACAAAATTTGGTCCCATTTACTATGGTCCTCCGCAATATTGAGGTACTACTGGGTGATTAATAACCGACTAATGATGAAAAACCGAGCTACTATTATCGGGGTGACCATAGCAAATAGGACCGACGGTACACACAAAAAGCTATATATTTCCCTAATTTTACTAACAATATTTGGTCCTATTCACTATGGTCCCCCTAAAGGCTGTTTCCTATGCGGTTCGATTTCGAGCTTCAGATTTGTATTTCTCGATCTCAAAAACGAATGACCCTGCTTATGCAGTCCAAATATGCAAAATCCGACCGGAAATTTTTCGATTTGAGAATCTGAGGTCCGACGACCTGGGTCATCAGATTCTCAAATCGAAAAATGGCATGCTCTCTAAATTCAAGATGTTATCCACGACAGCAAACAGCAGAACGATCGATGAGTTGGATGGTGATACAGCTGCATAGCGACGTTGCTTCGCGCCCGACGCGCGGACGGCGCGTCCCTCCGTGGCCAGGCTAGAGTCGGCTGGCGCGGGCTCGGGCCTAGAGACCAAGAGAAAAGCACTCGGCACGCGCCTCTCCGTGGATACGTACTCGTAGACTACACTGCAGCTGTACAGCAGCAGCAGCAGCAGTCAGGTCACAAAATGAAACACACACAATACCAAGACAGGTTGACTCTATGATAGCGCACCCGCCACGTCTCTTCGCCACCAGACTAGAGGCAGTCAACGTGGGCTCGGACGCTTGGGTCCTACGCGCAGGGCAGCGCACCCAGCGCGTCTCTTCGCGGCGCCAAATCACAAAAACAGCAGTTGGTCTCGGCGTTTGCTCGAATATCTAAACGCATAATAAATCTGATTTTTCCGCGTAGGAAGACCCTTTCGATTTGTCAAGCTCATATCTGAAAATGCCATCGGGTCAAAATCTGAAGCTCAAAAATCGAACCGCACAGGAAACGACCTAATAGCCCAATCGAGGTTTGCTACGAGTACGCACGCGTATTTGAGAAAGGGTGTGTTCGACACTAAATTTAGTATGATCGCTCCGGAATTTCTTATTTCCCAGGAAGTGTTATGGCTGAGTTTCTTGTGCGAATCTTGCTTATGGCTGAGTTTCCTGTTGGGCTCTTTCTTATGACTGAGTTTTTTGCGGAGCTCTTTCTTATGGTTGTAGGTGCTTGTGCGGCTCTTTAGCTGAGTTTATTGTGGGCTCTATCTTATGGATGATTTTCTTGTGGGGCTCTTCCTTGTGGATAAGTTTTTTGCGGGGCTCGTTTTTATGGCTTGAGTGTCTTCTTCATAATGGCCGAACGTCTTGTGGGGCTCTTTTCTTGTGAGGGCCAGTAGCCAACTCAACGGATTGGTTCGTTTTCGTCCGCTGGGTGATTCGGCGAATAAGACATGCTTGGTACGGCAGAAGCAGCACCAGCTATGTATAATTATAAACACCAGCGTAAAGGATGCAACAGTATACTGGTACTGGCAATATACGGTAGCCCAGATGCCACCTGGGTACTGGTTATGCACAGCCAAATGTATGTATAAAATACTACAATGGTACAGGTACCGTAGCACCGGTAACGATACCGGAGGGATGCTACGTTATTACAGTAGGTGTGGCGACCGGTCGCCCCGGCAGTGTACGAGCTGTGAATGCATTTAATACCTTCATGTATCTAACAGTAGGGTAGGTAGGGGGGGGGGGAGGAGGGCTTCCGCCGTGCGATCTCTTGGATCAGCTGCAGTACCTCTAATAAGATAGTTAGTTGTGCGAGAAGCGATGATTCGATGCTTGCGCCCGAACTTGAAGTGTTGAGAAATTCAGCCCTCTGGACTCTTGTACGCAGGTGTTCTTACAAAGGTATCGCCAAGTCCGGCCGTACTCTCGCACCCAACCTGTTGTCCGCTTGTCGTACGGGCGTACGTACAGCACCAGCTCTAGACTCTATGGCGATGAAAATCACGTCTAAGAAAAGCAAGCGGTCTTAGTCTTAAATCTTGAGATTTTTAGCTCCAGAGGTCTTTCGTGTGCTATTTATTGTCACTACCTCCAGCCGTGCACTTACACTTGGCGTACTTTTTTTTTATACGTATGTATGGGTACTGTATAGCTCTATATATGCTCGTCCGGAGGATGCTTGGGCGCAAGAGGAGCCAAAACTCTAAAGGGGATAAAGCCTCAAGGGTGTGTCTGGGCGGGTATTCTACTTCGAGCGTTAATGTAAGCACCGTTGGGGCGTAAATAGGGATTCTAAACGGTCCTTACATTTTCACCCAGGGAGTGGTATACTCGGGTAGGTACCCGCGTTCCATACCTGGTTGTTCTGGTCATGCTCGGGTATGTACCCGAGTACCCCTAGAGTATGTGCTGTGATGTCCTCGCGAGGAAATCGAGTCACCCACACATCGACACCCAACACTCCTGAACGCGCAGGAGCCCGGGGCCAGCATCGCTGTAACAGCCGGCTACGTGGATGGACCAAGTTCAATAGTCAAAGAAACAATAGTGCTATTATTGCGTTGCGGTCGGCAACGTTTCCAAGGTCTAAACAACGGTTACATCTTCCGGTTCGAGTAAGACCATGCATGTCTACGCACCAGAGGATGAACCCCCAGACGCACAGCACCCGAGGGTACCCCCTGCGTATGCACAGCACTGCAGTAGCACCACCCTTTGAATACGCCTTGAAGCAAGCCGAGAACACCAAGGACTCGCTGGCCATGCTCGTGCTGGGCGTATCGTCGCGAGGCGTACTACAATATGTACCTGGTACGAGACAGCTTCACCACGTTGTCGCAGCAAGTGTACGGCAGCCGCAGTTATTTGTGGTTTATCGTAAAACCCCCTTTGAGAACTTTTAGGACCGCAATCCCGTTTTGGGGATAAACTACGCACAATTTGAGTGCTTTGTCCCCAAAACGGGGCTGCAGTCCTAAAAGGGTTAACCACATCGTACAGATCATCTATAGACAGATCGTTGATGTCCCACTTCATGATCTAGCATCTTTCGGGGCCGATATGTTCCCGATCTGTAGGATCTAGCTCATATCATGTTGCCGGGTGGGAGCCTAACAGTAAGCTGCCTGGTCTACCTGGTATAGGACATGTTTCCTGGGTTGGATCTGTATTCTACAGATCCTGGACATCGTATCATGGCAGCAGGTTGGGATCTACATGATCTACTGTAGATGATCTACGTAGATCTTGACCGTGATATTTCCGACGTGTGGACTGCTGGTAAGTATCTCAAGTCCGGGTGGTGCGACCTTTCTTTTACAGCCAGATGAGATGCTTTAGACACTTGGTTTGTACTGCGTATAGATGTAGAGAGGACAGGACGTTGGAGAGCGAGCCCTCTCTTTTGATGCTCGAACTCTACAAGCCGATAAATCCTTCATAACGCCTGCGAAGGCGTGTGCCGTCCTCTCCAACTTGCAATTGGTTGCATCTAACAAGCCTTTTGTCTGTTTGGTCCGTTGCTTTTTTTTTTTTCCCCCCCCCCCCCCCCCCCCCCCCCCCCCCCCGCGCTTGCTCTGCTTCCATCATGATATGATGATATCTTATCGTACTGCTTTGTGCTGGTGATGGGTGCTGGCGCAGATCCCCGCCTCGTTCTTGTTTCTGGTGTGCTTGCCGTTACCCTCCCTGGCCCGGTGAGTGGCTACTAAATGGGTGTATCGTACCGCCAAAATGCATGTTTTTTTCTCGAAACTCAGCTTTGATATCGATTCCGTCCTCGAAACTTATCTTTGCAAGCTGCGTGTGGTACTGGCGTTGTACCTCGATCACAGCGTCCTGCGGGGTAGGCAGTTTACACCAGGTATACGCACCGCCAATACGAGTTACTTACTGCCGGGGTAGACGTGCAGCAGTAGTAGTGCTTGTGCTTCGTGCACGCGCGGATCGGCGAAAATTAACTCTCTATTGATAGTTTGATGCACAAACGGATATCTGTTGACGCTGCTGCTGCTGCGTGACTACCAATGCTGCTTCTTTGGGTTAGAGGCCTGGTACATCAGGGCTGATCGTTGTTACCTGGTACCAGTCTGTTCCAAATTATAGGTACCTTTTTATGTTATTATTGAATGCAAAATTTCCGTATATTCAGGGACAGGGTGGTAGTCCGTCGCAATAGCAGCAGCAGTACAGTATTAATGTAGTACGTTGTACCAGGTCTTCGTACCTCACTCTCTTAGACCTGCTGTTCTTGTTATCCTACTGTAACTGGTTCGATAGGCAAGAGCAGTAACACTGCTATATAAATCTGCTGTTGTTGTACTCGTATAGTTGCACACAGCTCGCAAATGTGAGGTTCGACGAAATTTTCGACGTCACAGGCGATGTTTTTAAAGAAATATATATACTGAAAAAGAAAGAGCAAGATTATTTGTGCAAAATTATTAATGGGGTTTGCCCTACTTTTTTTTTTTTTTTTTTTTTTTTATATCATCACTTTTACTTTCCAACCTAACTCGTAGGAGGTTTTACCCTCAGCGATCTTCTGGACAAGCCGTGGTCACAGGTGTCGTCCCTTCTCCCCCCCGGTACGTGCCTTCCTTTTTTGTCGCGCATAGGGTTCAGCATGCCCACTGCTTGCGTCTCCCCGGTTCGCATCTCACGCATATTTACACAACGCGAGGCATGCACGCATCGCTTAGAGATGGATCAACAACCAACCTACAAACCAACCAACCAATTGAGCAACAACACTTGATAACCGGTCACCAACCATCTGATAGCCGTACTCATGCTGCCTGCTGCGCTGACGCATTGCTGTTGCTGCTTCGGTCTTTCTTCGTTCGCGCTTTCGTCTCATTACCTCCGACCACCACGCTGCACGTGCGCTCGCGAACTTGCGAACACCGAAAAAAAAAAAAACAAAAAAAAACAGCCGGTTCGTAAATCGATGGGTGCTCAGGCCCTTCGATAAGATATGTGAGTGGACCGTCTTGCATGCCCCCCCCCCCCCCCCCCCCCCCTCCCCTCCCCCATCTCTTGCGGGGCCTATATTTTGGAGCGGCAGGCTGGGAAACCAGGGCAGCGGAAATCGCAGTAGGAGTACTGCTGCTGCTGCTGCTGCTGCTGCTGCTGCTGCTGATGCAACTGCTGTAGACCCAGCCTTTTTGTTGTTGTGTATGTTTGCTGTTGTTACACCTGTTGTTGTGGTTGTTGGTGCTGCTTTTGTTCTTGGTATCGTTGGTGTTTTTGTCGTAGTGTACGGCACGCGCGGCCTTGACCGCGTGGTGCCGATGCCCCAATGGCTTATATTACGGGGGACCATACTGTAGTAAATAGGACCAAATATTGTCAGTAAAAATAGTTAAATATATAAATTTGTGTGTGTACCGTAGGTCCTATTTACTACGGTCCTCCGTAACAGTAGCCTACTGTTCCAAAGCCTGGGGGCTTCTGCGTTGACTACCTCTGTCGAGCGATCAAAGCGACGAGCACACTTGATCGTGTAACGCCTCTTCAGACAGGTACCCAATCCTCTCTCTCTCAACTCAGCTGCGAATGGATACCGCTTTGCGCCCTGATCCCACCCAAAGCTTGATCCCATCCGGACTTGGACCCTCCCTCCTGACCCTCGGTACTTTTTTGTCTCCGTAAGTTTGGATAACTCTTTTTAAGCAATGCAGTCCTATTGTGGAGACAAGCCGCTCAGTACCAAAATGTAGGGACCTTACTTACTGAATATTAGTATAGGAACGGTCCTTGTATATCGAGACAGAGTGGTAATGTAGTTTGTCCCCTAAACGGGCCTTCCGTACTAAAAGAGTTGAGTAACTACAGTATTTATGCCGTTGTTCTAGTTTTTTTTTGCCACTCGTGAGTGTGCGTGCTTAACTGTGTTTCTGCTTTGGGTCCATTGGGTTTAACTCAACCTGTCAACAACCCATGTGTCTGTTTTGTGTGTGTGTTTGTTTTTGTTTGTTTGGTTTATTCTTGTGTGGCGGCGGCGGCGACAGTTTCTTTTCGGATAATGGGCGCGCCGCTAATCTATATCATCATCGCGGCGTCGCTGGCGCTGTTCTCGACCATGTGCGTTGAGACCTACGCCCTCGGAGAGAGCGAGGGGAGAGCGGCGGACTTCACCGAGAAGATGAACCTGAGAGGCCGGTGAGCTGTTCATAGCTCCCCCAGTCCAGCACAGCTCGTTGTGTGTTGGGTTTTGCGGATGTGCCTCGGCTATTATTACGGGGGACCATAGTAAATAGCACCAATTTTTTTTAGTAAAAATAGGTAAATATATATATTTTTATGTACACCATAGGTCCTATTAACTATGGACCCCCGTAATAGTAGCGTGAAGGGAGGTAGAAGAAGGTGCGGAAGGTATCACTGTGTACCGTGGCGCCGCCCGCGGACTCGCGGCAACATAATGTTGCTTCCAAGTTGTGTAGCGATACCAGAGTTGTCTACATATATACAGTAGACAGTTTTTTCTCGCCCAACCCTCACTTCTCGTTAATTTCTCCCTCCCCCACCCCCTCCCCCCTCTGCCCCCCCCCGCTCCCGCCGCCCCCCGCCCCCCTCCGCCGCCAACGTGCCTTCTCCCACCACATCAAACCGATAGCCGCTGGCGGGCGGAACGCAATTTCTATATCTCCCTGATGTTCCTGTCGTGCTCTATCCTGGCCGATCGCGTCCGGCTGATGCTTAAGGAGACAGAAAAGCTCAACGAGCAGATTCGAGAAATGCGGAGGAGCTGAGCGGCTTGGAAGAGGGGGGGGGGGGGGGCAGGCGAGCGAACTCATCAGAAACTGTTGTCCGCCCCAGCCGGCAAAAATGTCATCGAGGAGATCGGGTTTTTTTGGGCCCCATCAAGGCCTCTTTATTCCCTTTTAAGGCCTCGTTTGGCCCGTCAAAGCGGCTTGTTTTGCCCCGTCAAGACCTAGTTTAGCCCGTCAAGGCCTCGTTTGGCGCCTCTCTTGGTCTGTCAAGGCCCCGTTTGACCCATCAAGGCCTCACTTGGCCCGTATAGGCCTAGCTTGGCCTTACAATACTAGTTTTAGTCTTGGGGGGTGGTCAGTCAAGAGGTCAAACCGCGGTCTCCTACTAGCATCGTTGGTGTCCGGATGGCCCGGCTCTCTTGCTGTCGGTGCTTTGTATTGGGGGGCTATCTTGTGTACAGCCCCTGTCCTGGTGGCCAGGCTCACTTGCCGTCGGTATAATACCATGAATAGTTTGTAGAGGCCCTGTTTGGATGGTTATCTTTTCGTCGATACAAGCTATTTTTTTTACCTCTAGAGGCCCCTGTCTGGGTGGCTCTCGTTCCGTCGGTACCATTCATGTGTCGGTAGAGTTCGTATTGTGGGTGGCTCTGTTTTCCCGTCAGTACTGTTCCTGGTATATCGCTACTACTGTAGCGGCCGGTGAGTATACTGCCTCTTCTTGTCGGTATCCATATTGCCGATAGTCTGCAGGGTCTCTGATTGGGTGGCTATGTACCTTGCCGTGGGTACTATTGATGGGGTCTGTAGAATCCGTGATTGGATGATTATGTTGCCGTCGGTTACCACGAATGGCCGGTAGTCTTGTGTGGGTGGTTGACTACCTTGCCGTCGGTGTCACGAGTAGCCGGTAGAGCCCCTGTCTAAGTAGCTCTCTTGCTGTCGGTAACACTGCTGTTATTGAGGGTAAACGCCAGTAGCGCCCCCCTATTTGGGTGGATCTTTTTGCCGTCGGTAGTTTCAGTAGTCGGTACGCGCGAAGAGTGGCTGTCGGTTTGATTATGTTGCCGTCAGTATCACGAACACCGGGGAGAGCCCCTGTTTGACTCACCACCTTGCCGTCGGTAGGACGAATAGCCGGGAAAGCCCCTGCATGGGTGGTGTGCTTCTCTTGCCGTCTTTTGGCCCGCGCGGCAGCGGAACGGGGCCGAACGATATGGGCTGGGCGTGGGTTGGCTCTGCGTCGTCTACACTGCTCTACTCGTTCGTAACAAGAAAAAAAAATGAAAGGTGATCGTGTTGGTGCAGCGATCGATCAATCACCCAGTGCCCGGCCGTTTTGGTACAGTTTGTTCACGTCCTAGGTTTTTCTTGTGCTGTCGAGCGCATCGCTTGTTTTTCTCTTGAATATTAGTATGGTCCAGTAGTGTGTTCCAACCCCTGGCTTGTGCTCGCCAAACTCTCAATGTGGCTGCCGGCACACCTCTTGCATGTTTGCTGCCAAGCGCACCGCTCCATCGTCTTTTCATTTGTGGTACGGCAGTATTTTTTTTCTCCTCAGCTCTCCTGGCATTTGCTGGATACCGGGCCACTTCTTCTGTGTCTCTCGATGGGGTGTGGTGCAGTGTGTACACCTGCTGACTTTTGCATTCCACCCCCCCCTTTTCTATGTCTCTCAACGTGGTATCGTACCGGTATGTTTTTTGTCTGCTGTGTTTTTCTATCTGTTGCGTCTTCTGGCGGGGGCGGGTCCCCCGTCCTTGTGATGGTGTTCCATGGATTAGACATTGCGTTTTGGCGGCGGGGGGAGAAGGGGTGTGTTCATGAAACATACATGGCCGTAATCATTTGACGGAAGCTGGTGAGGGGGCGGGGGGCGTTCCGCCCTAAAGCGTACGTTACGCACTCACTCGTTATGTATGTTTCAGTCATTTTGTTTTGTTTAGTGTCCCATTTTGCTTTGGGGGGGGGGGAGCGTTAATTGTCTGTTAGCGGCGCAGTTCCGTGCACGCGACGTTTTCGCGCGCCCGTCGTTGTATAACCTCAGCCCGAGCGGGGGCGTCAATTCGGTGCGCCCTTCTCCAGCCGGAGTGCCCTCTTGAAACCACTTGAGGGTATGGGTCTTGCTTCCTTTTCGTTCTATTTTAGAGGAAGGGAATACTTTAATGAAACGCACCCCACCCATACGTGGGTGGGACAGAGTGCGTAGATAGTACTGGTGTATTTTATTGTTTGCGGGGAACATAGTAATCAGGACAAAAATTTGCCTGGTAAAAATACTGGAATATGTAGTTTTTTGTGTGCATGATGGGTCCTGATTTCTATGGTCCCCCGTTATCGATGCCACGTCGAAGTATATACCGTCGACCTTTACGATCAAACATACATAAGACAACGAAGAAAACGTGTGCACTACGACAGTGTTTGCGAAGAAACGTGGTTGGAACCATATCTGGTTGGGAGGCGTTCGACGATAATAGAGGTTCAACCTAAATTTTGTGAGGCTCCCATGTCCCCCCAAGGTATAGTGCGGAATTTCAACGGCGACAAACATATGAATACGACTGATGCTTGAGATATGTGGGGCGCGCACCTTCAATAGATACAGATATCCCCACTATTCTCAGTTTGTAAAACTGAGTTTCAGCTGCGGTACTTACAAACTTGTCTGTCTGCCTGTCTGTCTGTCCGCATGGCTTATATTTTTGAACACTTTCCAGTCAATGGTCGATATGTAAGGTCGCTACGTATGATATTCGTACGACGTATTCGACCCTTACGGACCTTATATACTCAAACATACCATACCACCAGGCAAGTTTAACCATATAATACATCCACGACCCCGTACCATCATCCCATACCACAATATCAAACCGTACCATTATGCCATACCAACATATCATATCCCATACCGTGGTTTTTTCTAGATAGTATATCAAACCGTATACCATCATATTTAAATCACATCAAGTACACAAGCGCATTTACTATATATATAGTATATCAAACCGTGTACCATCATATCACATCAAGTACACAAGAGCATACGTTGACGGTATAATAAGTTGATCAGGGGATAAGTGAGGTGATGGTGCAAGGTGGTGAGGTGATATATGAGGAGGTGAAGGTGCAAAGGGAGAGCGATGACACCAAGGAGCAGCAGCAGCCGCAAAGGCAACAGCAGCCCCAGCAGCAGGAGGAGGACCTAATGGGTCCGCTAAGCGCTTGCGACGATCGCCCCGAAGAGCAGCAGCAAGAGCTGGGCCAAGTGGGTCCGCCAAGCGCTTGCGACACGGACGCTGGAGGGCGCTGGAACTGCGGTGGAGATGCCTTGCCTCGTGTTGCACCAGATTAAAACAGGTTTCGTTGGCCTGCCCCCGATGCTTGTGATGCGAATCGCTGTTCACTGATGTTCACTATTTATTGCAGGTACTCTATGTTGCTGACTTGCGTTGACTGCTTCCGTATGATCGAGTGCAAGCAGTACGTTAGCGCAGTATAAGCTCTGGTGAGAGGTAAGTGCATACGCGTACCAGGTACCAGGTACCACGTAGGTATTATGATGGTTGCGAAGATGCGGACGGAGGTACCGGGTCGAAAGAACGGTCTAATGTGGAGAACACGGTTAGACTGTTCGTTAGATGTCATACTGCTGTACGCCGGAAGGGTAGCATGATGGTTAAGAAGATACGGACGGAGGTACCTGGTAGAAAGAATGGTTTCATGTGAAGAACATGGTTGGAACGCTCGTTAGATATGATGCTGCTGTGCAATTCATAATAAACAATTAACGTTCCAAACATATAGAGAGGAGCAAGCCCGACTATTGACCATTTCCACTCCTTAAGAGTACGGTGGGATTGGAAGAGACTCCTAAAAATCTACCACCCCGCATGCGCCCATTGCTTTCACAACATCCTTGTCAATGTTTGGGTAACAGGAGAAACCCCCGAGCAATGGAAATATGCGACCATCAAGGTCCTACCCAAAAAGAAGGACCGCACTAATTGCAACAACTAACTACAGAGGGATTTCGCCTGTTGCCCACGCAGGCAAAGTTCGTTTGAAAATCGTCGCGTCCTGCCTCAGCAACTACTGCGAGTCCGAGGGAATACTCCCAGACGAACAGTGCGGCTTCCGCCCCGCACGATCAACGATTGATACGTTGTTCGTCGTGCGCCGGTTGCAAGAAAAGCTCGGACGACAGAGGGAAATCCCCATGTACGTGTGCTTTATCGATCTGCAGAAAGCGTACGACTCTGTCGACCGAGGGCTGCTATGGGAGGTACTCACAAGCTTTGGCGTATCAACCAATATGCTGACAATTATCCGTAATTTCCACGAAGGTATGCGGGCTCGCGTGTGTACGGATGGCGGCGAGCACTCGGAATGGTTTGAAGTCACGCAGGGGCTGCGAAAAGGCTGCGTGCTATCACCGTTGCTGATCAACGTGTTCTTCGCTGCTACGTCACACGTCGTGCTATTACGGGGGACCATAGTAAACAGGACCTACGGCACACAAAAAACCTTTACATTTCCCTATTTTCACTATTAATAACAATATTTGGTCCTATTATGGTCCAATAATAGTACGCTTCAGCCAAGACGAAGCCATCGCAAGGGATTTGGTTCGACTCGGTGATGCTGGAGTAGTCGGAACAGAGGAGCAGGAGCCGTTGGCTTCGTGTGAAGGGCTGTATGGGGCATGCTGTACGCCGATGACGCAGGAATTGTCTCGAAGTCGGCTGAGGGGTTCGCAAAATGATGACAGTCATCGTGACTGTCTTCGAAGCAGCAGGCGTCACGGTATCGGAAAAGAAGACAGAGACAATGCTTCTACGAACACCATGTTCGAAATATCAAGGATAGACCACTGAGCTACTCAGTCAGCGCTGACTTAGTAGCTCATTGGTCTATCCTTTCTAAACGAACAAAAGAAGTCCGGGGTTCGAGTCCCGCCAGACGTCGTATTTCCGCTTTTTCTGCTGTGGGTAGAAAACGGGAAATCAAGTGGAGTGAACCACTTTATTAAAAGAACGCACGACTAGGGAGGGGGACAATAGAAAGGAAAAACCAGGCGCTGATTAGGGGCTTGATCAACCCCGGAAGATGCTATCGGCGGGAGGCCGTATCGAGCCCAAAGGTATTTCTTTTGTTCGAAATATCAAGGATAGACCACTGAGCTGCTCAGTCAGCGCTGACTGAGTAACTCATTGGTCTATCCTTTATAAACGAACACACCAGACCAGACAACCCTCGCACCACCGCTCGTCGTCGAAGCAGCAGGCCAGACGTATAAACAGACGGCCCAGTTCTTATACCTAGGCGGCATTGTCCACGAAAACGCAAACTTCTCGCTCGAAATCGACCGACGGATCCGTCTCGTGCGGGCATGCCTCAAACGGTTCGGCCCGGAGTTGTATGATAGGACGACCGCCCCCCTTAGCCTGAAAGTTCGAATGCTGAAGGCCGAGGTGATTGAGACCCTGCTGTACGGGTGTGTGACGTGGACCCTCAGAGCGGAACATTTGTCAAGCTTCGAACGGCTCACCACCGAGTCCTTTTGCGAGTCATTGACTTCCAGCGCCGACTTCCTACTGACCACGCCACCCTCTCGTAAGCGAAGGCCCTCAAGACGACACGTTGCGAGAGCATCGACACGACCATCCGTAAACGGCGGCTCTTCTTTGCGGGGGACGTGGCACGGCACAGCAAGGAGCGATTACCCAGCGTCGGGTAATGTTCGGGACGATGCCTGGTGGGGAGAACCCGAGACCTGGTGGACAGTTTAAGTTTTGGCATAGATGCATAGTCGAAGACCTTAGGGAGTTCCGAGTCACCGAAGGATCAACGAAACCTGCCCCCTTAGTGTTTGGAGTTGAGACCGCACTGTGGTCCACTGCAGCAAAAAAGGCGGGGAAGTGGTACCGGGGGATCCTCGAAGCAGCCAAACGGTTCACGGTGAGGTGGCACGAGGATGAGGCACAGCTGACTAGGCAGCGCCGCGCGTCCGCCGTGGGTGGTGTCCAAGGGAATGGGGGGAGGAGGGATAACAAAAGAGGCGTAGAAGGAAACCCGACCTAGGGAACGCGGGGGAACAGGAGGAGTAGAAGGGAACCGCGGTGAACGAAAGTAGGAAGGATATGGCACAGAGGGTAGCAGACCGACTAGAAAGTAGAACGTGCCTATGCTACTCGTGGCGCCAACTGGTGCAGCTGGTCCGAACGTGGTCTTCCGTTGTCTTTATTTTTTTGTTTTTTTGTTGTTGCGCTTGATCCTCTGTAATTTTCATTTTGTCTCTTTCTCTTCCTTTCTTCTTTTGATTAAAGGAGTCGTGCGGCGTGGGTGGATGACGAGCCTGCTTTGCATGTTTCGTGTTGTCTAACGCCGAGGGGCGGGGCATAGTTGACGAACGCAGGACAGAGACGGCATCAGGGTAGCAAGGTCTCAAGCGGAGTAGTAGGGAGAACCTGGCTAGCTATGCTACTCATACCAAAAACTACTGCTGCTACCTGGAGGGTACTTTGTGCTTCGGTTTGCCTGTTATTTTCCCTTGGTTTTTAGTCTCACTCTGCTTATTTAGGAGAGTGGGGTTTCTTTCTTTAGCACGCTTTTTGGTCTGCCACATCCCCTGCGGGGAAGCACGACAGTTTTCTTTTCTTTTCTTCTCTCCTTTACGTATCTCTTTCGATTTTTTTTTTTTTGTTCTTGTCTTTCTTTGTTTTCTTTCGTTTTGTCTCATACCAGTAGAATAATACGTATGTCGTGCCCGTTATATCCAGTACCTGGTATGATGACATGGCTTTGCATTGTGTACTGCTGTTGTGCTTATCTGTTATGCATACCAGGTACGCAACAATGTAGTATCTCTGTGGCGTAGTTTTGTGACCACAGAACTCTATAGAATTGAGGAATCGGCACGGACACTGCTGGTTGGTGTGCAGGATGTCGACGGGCAGAACGAATAATGTGAAGAACACACACTCCATCCAGTCGTAGTTGCGGGAGGAACTACGCCTTGACCCGTCCATTTTCTGTATTTCAGCGGAGATCAGCGTTATTTTCTCGGACTTCCCGACGAACCAGTACACGGGGGCGATGCGGTACCTGTACGTACGTCGTACCAGGTACGCCTGAAGGGTGGCATGATGGTCGCAGCCGAGATCGGCGTTGTTTTCTCGGACGTTCCGACGTACCAGTACACGGGGCGATGTGGTGCCTACCTGTCCGTACGTCGTACCAGCTAAGCGCTTACGATGCACTGCTGCTGTTGTACTTCGTACCAAGTACGCCTGAAGGGTAGCATAATGGTTGAGAATATACGACACGAGCGGATGTACCGCGTAGAAAGAACGGTTCACGATGTGAAGAACCTAGCCATTTCCTGCTGTACCACTGGTTGTGTCCAGGTAGGTACCAGCTAAGCGCTTGCGATGCACTGCAGCATAATGGTTGAGAAGATACGGACGGATGTACCGCGTAGAAAGAACGGTTTATGATGTGAAGAACCTGGCCATTTACTGCTCTACCAGTGGTTGTGTCCGTCAAAGTAAGGACCGCTGTGCAATTCATATTATTATCCAAATGTTAAGGTCTTAGCCCGTTGGGCTAAAGGTAAAAGGTTAACCAGTCGCCTACCCAATCTAAGCCTCATAACACGAACACACATAAAGAGGAGCAAACCCGACTATACTGACCATTCCCGCTCCAGTTGTGGGAGAAACTACGGTAGACAGGTAGCAAGGTACCAGACCGCCTAGTGGGGAGAACCTGGCTATGCTACTCGTATCGCAAACTGCTGCGGCTACCTGGAGGGTGTTTTATTATTGCATATATGTGTGCGTGCGTCTTCTTCTCGTTAAACCGTTCTTTCTGTCATATCCGTCGACATCCAGCACAACAACCAGTGTCCGTGCCGATTCTTCAATCCTATTCATAGAGATATGCAAGTTCTGGGGTCACAAAACTACTCCAGAGAAACTGCGTTGCCACGTTTTTTTTTTTTTTTTTTTTACTCATAACTCTCACTTTCCAGCCTAATTCGTAAGAGGTTTTACCCTCGACGACCTTCTGGACAAGCCGTGGTCACAGGTGTCTTCCCTTCCCTCCCCCGGTACGTGCCTTTATTTTTTATCGCGCATAGGGTTCAGCATTCCCACTGCTCGTCGATTTTCATCGAATGTAGCTAACTCACGCTCTCGCGCTTTCCGCTAATCAATCTCTTTTGTGCAAGAAAAAACCCCTACGAGCATGCACTCGGTGAGACTTGAACCCACGAAATTAATCTTGATAGGCACACGGACCACCTACCAAGCCACCGGGGACGCCGGTATGCAGAAGCATGGTGGACAATGCAATGTCATGCCATTATACTGGATACGACAGGCACGATACACACATTTTATGAAGTATGTGTGTGTGTTCTTCACATTAAACCGTAGAGAAACGAAAGAAAACAAAGAAAAACTATTAATAAAACAAAGAAGAGAACTCGAAAGAGAAAAAGAAGAAGAAAAAATAGAGGAAAAAAAAAAACTGTCGTGCCCCCCCCGCAGCTGGGGATGTTATGGCGGGTCACTTGAAAGAACGAAAGAAAAAGAAAAAGAAACACCACTTTTTTTCTTTTTTTTTCGTCATTTTTACTTTCCAGCCCACTCGTAGGAGGTTTTACCCTCGACGATCTCTGGACCAGCCGTGGTCACAGCAGGTGTCGTCCCTTCTCCCCCCCGGTACGTGCCTTCATTTTTATCGCGCATAGGGTTCAGCATTCCCATTCCCACTGCTCGTCGATTTTCATCTAATGTAGCTAACTCACGCTCTCGCGCTTTCCGCCTATCAATTTTTTATGCAAGAAAAAGTCCCTACGAGCATGCACTCGGTGAGATTTGAACCCACGAAATTGAGCTTGATAGGCACGCGGACGCGGACCACCTACCAAGCCACCGGGGACACCACTACTTGTAAACAGAGTATGACTAAGAACCAAGAGAATATAACATGCAAACCAAAGCACAAAGCACCCTCCAGGTAGCGGGAGCAGTTGGTGGTACGAGCACTTACTTGGAAAAACAGATGCGTACCTCCAGTAGGTTCTGAACTTCTCAATTGGCGGGGGGGGGGGGGGGGGGGGGGCGGAGGGCGTACTCATTTTAGTCATTTGACCATTGACCACGCATCCCTTTCGAGACGGAGCACCGTTCCTACTCCTAATAGAGACACCTCCAACATTTGGGCGCTCATTACGTTGTTTCCATAAATTACATAGAAACTTTTTGCTAATATTATCCCCTTCCTGTTTGGCCTCCTGTGGCCACCATCTATCTCCTAGGATAGCGATCGTTTTCCTCCCCCCTCGCTGCTATTCATTGTATCAAACTCCTCCATGTCACATTCGTCTATTTTCCTCATCTCCTTTTCTAACACATCCCGTTCCTCCTTGTATATTTCACATTCTCCTACTGTGTGAGTTCTACTCTCTATTGCTTTGCCACACGGGCACATCTGTGCGTCTACTTCCTACTCTTCACGGCTACTGGTGTACCTCTTCCTTCTTTCTGGCAGGTCCAGGTCCCCTACACGAAAGCGCAGTTTCAGCGTTTTCGCGAAGTCCATTGGGCCATGCAAATACGTTTTCATTCCTATTCCTTCCCTCACTCCCCCGTATATCTCCAAGTGTTTTTTTTTCCGATTCCACCTTGTTTCTTAGCGCTAGCCTTTCCCTTCTTTCTATCCTTTCTTCTACTTCTGCCTTGTACATCCCAAACTTTCCGGCGGACATCATCTCTACTTGGTTTCCCCCCAGATCCTTCCATACTTTCTCAACTACGCCATCCCACCTTATTCCAGCTCGCCCTTTCGTTACTTTCTCCCATACAGCTCTATCAACTAACTGGTATGGCTGGCAACCTCTTTTTTGGCATGGTCCTTACTTTATATTGCCAGTTCAACTTTCTCATGTCTCTATTTGTCTTGAGTGGGCGCATTCCCACTTCTGCTCTTAATACTGTATTACTAGTCGTACTTGAGCATCTCAGGATTTTTTTAGCTGCTGTCATTTGTACTGTTTCCAACTGTTTTACGAGTTTCGCGTTCCCTTCCCATACTTCTCTTGCATATTCTAGCTTTGGTACTATCACATTCATCAAGATACATATCTTAATCCTAGTGTCAAGGTTCGGGTCTGTTAGGATCGCATCCATCTTGCCTACTTGTGCCTTACCCTTTCCTATTACTTTTGCTATATGTGTATCCCAAGAGCAGTCTTTTGAGATCTCTACGCCAAGGTATGTATACTGGTCTACGATCGGCAATTCATCTTCTCCCCACTTCCAACTGAAATTTACCGGGTTTACCTTATCTTCGTTGCAAACAACTACTGCGCATTTCTTGACGTTCGCCGTCACCCTCCATTTCCTGGTGTATTCTAGCGCCTTCTCTATTTGTTTCTGCAATCCTTCGGGTGTTTCTGATATCCCCACGAAGTCATCCGCAAACATCAATCCCGACACCGTATCTTCCCCTACCGTGACTCCCTGCCATGCTGCCTCGACTGCTACTATCAGGTCGTTAGTATATATCTTGAATAAGTTAGGTGACAACGTACATCCCTGTGCAACACCTTGTAAAATATCAACATACTTCGATATTTCCCCGTCCAGCATCACAGCACTTCTCGCACATTCCGTCATCTTTTTCATCATTCTCCACATCTTTCCTCTGATTCCTATTTCCCACAGTTTTTTCCACAATCCATTTCTCCATACTGTGTCGTAGGCTTTCTGCACATCTAGAAAGAAACAGTACGTTGTTAGTCCCGCGTCTTTCCTACCTTGAATAATCTTACTTAAGGTGTACACATGGTCTACACAGCTACGGTTTGGCCTAAACCCTGCTTGCCCTTCGCTTATTTTGTCTTCCTTCTCCATCATCGTTCCCATTCTATCGTTCAAAATCTTACAAAATGTTTGGCGTACTGTGCTAAGTAGCGTTATACCTCTATAGTTCCTCGGGTCAGCCTTATCTCCTTTCTTGAATAAATTTACTACTACTCCTTCTCTCCACCTCCTAGGTGCGTACTCGTTTTTCTATATCCAGTTCTACAACACAACCAACACGGTAAGCATTCCTTCTCCCCCGTACTTCATGAATTAATTCACTATTTGGTCTGCCCCTGCTGCCTTTCTATTCTCAAGTTTAGCTACACACTTCTTTACGTCTTCCATTGTGAACTCTCTCTGTAACCCTCCCGAACCACTGTCTTCCCTTTCGGATGTTCGCCTCTGCCCGCGCGTTGAATTCCTTCTCGAATTATGCGTCGAACGTTTTGTTGGCTGTGGGTGTTCCTAGCTTACGGTAATGCTCTACTAGTATTTCCCTTTTCCCCTTCGAACTATCATTAATAACCATTTTACTGTTCAGTGCTCCTAGAGTAGCTATTCCCGCGTCTGCCTCTCCTGCCTGTTTGCCAAGTATCCCTTTTATCCCTACCCACATCTGCTTCATCCCGCCCTCAAAGTCTTCATTCGTTTAATTTACTACGTCTTTCCATATCCCTTTGTTCTTCTTCTCTACCATCTCTTTTACTTTCGTTCTAGCTATAGCATATTCCTCCCATCCTGTCGTAGTTTTACTCGATATATACCTTGCGTGTGCCCCCCTCCTTGCTCTTATAGCCTCTTTCACTTCCTCATCCCACCATTTTACCGCTCTGTTGCATACTATCAACTTCTTCCCTATTACTTTACTTGCTGTGGTCTGGACCAACTGCTCCCATCCTTTTATCACCCTAGCTACTGCATCATCCCTCTCCATATCGTTCCTTGTTATACCTATTATTTCCAACAGCTCGGAAAAATTCTCCGCATTTTTGGCCATCTCTTTTTGGAACTCTTCCCGTTTCTCTTTCACTTCTAGTTTATCTATTCTCCATCGGTGCAATTCCCTACCTCGTGTATGTTTGATAGCTCTCGTCTGTTGACTGTCTGTCCAAATTAGACAGTGATCTGTAGTTCCTATGTCCGCTGCGCATACATGTAGTTCCGTTTCCTTACCGCTTCCACTTTCTACTACTATAAAGTCAAGGATAGAGCTTTCTCCCTTTTGTATGCACTGTCTAGTCCATTCCGGTTCTGCTTTTTTTACTCTGTCGTCCAACGTCTCTCTCATCTCGTTGTGCTTGAGGAATTTCAACATCTCTTCCCCATTCTTATTCTTTATTACTGCCCCATATTGTCCAATGTTCTCATTCAGTTTGCTTGTCTTCCCAATTCTCGAGTTAAAATCTCCCACTAGTACTACTTCTCCTTGCCTCTTATACTTCTGTACATCTACTGCTACTTCTCCGAACTTCCTCTGTATATCTTTTATCGTATTCTTCGACTCTGGGGGCATATAGATGTTTCCTAAGAAGTAATATTTCGCTCCCCGCTCCCCTGGTATCTTAATCCATATGCTTTCGTCGAATTTAGGGTCTTTGATCACCTCTATTATGTCACACAGGTATTCTTTACCAGGAACCCCACGCCCCCCGCCCCCCTGTTATTGTTATTCTGTCCCTTCCTCTTTTTCCCTATCCATGCGTACTCTCCAACTTTGGATCCTATCTCCCCTCCTTCTTTCTCCCACGACTCTTGAATTCTCACTATGTCTAGGTCGCGCTTACTTACTTGTTCGGCAATTTTGATTATTTCG
Organism: Macrocystis pyrifera; assembly: GCA_031763025.1. Classification (NCBI taxonomy): domain Eukaryota; class Phaeophyceae; order Laminariales; family Laminariaceae; genus Macrocystis; species Macrocystis pyrifera. The sequence goes on from JASSKH010000030.1 coordinate 5,015,913, forward strand.
CGCTCTTCCGTGGCGAAGCCACATACGTTCCATGGTCCTATTCTCAGCCTCCTTTTCGTTTCACTATCCGCTCTAGTCTTATTTGTTGTTCTTTCTCCGTTGTCACCACGAGTATTTCTGTTATCTCTTCTTTGAGCAGTATTTCCGTTTCCGTTCCTGTTCTTGTCTGCCTGTTCTGCGCCCCTATGTTTCTCCCCCATTCCCTTTGAACCGCTTGCTGTTTCCTACCTCCCCCTACCTTCGTCCACCCTAGGACTACGTCTTAGTTTCGCTATTCCGTTTCGCTATTCCATTAGCTATACATAGTCTCCATCCTAGTCTTCCAACCCATGCCGACACTTTTTCTGTCTCTATCCTCTGCCCCTCCATGCTCGCTTTCGGCTTCAGAGTGACTTGAAAGTGCTCTCTCCCTCTCGTTCTACGTTTCCCATTGCAAAGCAGTACAGTCTTACTTCGTCGCACTTCCTCTTGAATTCAATCCTCGTCATGTCGCTAGGAACTCTAAATATCAGCACTACTAGTACTTTACCCTGTCAACGTTTCTTTCTCCGCCCACCCTTCCTCGCCGTCTTTCTCCTAATCTCTTCCGAGAATATCTCCAGCTTGGTTCGTGTTCATAGTGGTAGTGGGAAATGTTCAAGTTACTGGGACTTCCCAATCCTGGTACTCGTTGAGGGTCTGGTGTCTTTCAGTTCTTTTGCCGGCGCACCACGCTAAATAGTGTCTCCAACACGGGCTCGTAGCCTGCAGCCAAGTTCAACACCCTTAACACAAGTGCCCCACGTTTGTGTCAGGCGATCTGCAGGGTAACCATCCTGGCGTCCCACGTTAGGGGGAGGGGGTGGATGGACAGCTTTCGATCAGACTAGACAGGACTTTTCGTTATAGGAGGCCAGCCGGAGGACCATAGTAAATGGGACCAAATTTTGTCAGCAAAAATAGGAAAATATATAGGTTTTTGTGTGTACCATAGGTCCTATTTACTACAGGGTCCTCCGTAATAGGATGAACAACAGCGAACCCTTTTGGGGGCAAAAATTGCTTGGTATTATTAATCGTGTGGGATGATTTCTACAGCAGTAGTAGTGAAAACGGGTGTGTAGACGCCTCCTTTCACCGTAAACCCAAAGTGTACACGAGGAAAAAGCTCTTACGTATGTCCACTAGTAGAGGCCTCGACCGAGCCCGATCAGAGACCGAGACAATCAGATAAATGCCGACGTCAGATGAGGAGGACACGGCCTCCATACATACACCAGTCAACGGAGAGCCTGCTCCTGCTCCTGGGGGGGGGGGGGGGGGGGGGGGGGTACTCGGTTCCATGCATGGCCGTGGTAGTATGACCTTAGGCCCTCGCATCCCTATATATTTAATGCCGGAACGGAACACGTCGGGTTTTCACCGACCAGACAGGCATTGCTTGCACCAAGCGCGAAGCGAAACGCGAGGTGTTCGGCGAGTCGCATGAAGGGTGAGCTACATCCTCTACTGAGAACCGCTTTTGAGGCGGACTTTCTTGCTTATGGAGTGACAGCGTCGTTAATGAGTGTGTGTGTGTGTGGGGGGGGGGGGGGCGTTATCACACTCGGGATCAAGGCCATCGTCTGTGCTGTTTGCTGATTGGTGCGCTGGCTAAGATCTGTGAGCTGACTAATGCTGGCGTGCTCATCACCGTGTGTGCTGACCGATGTTCCCGCATTAGCTCATTCAAAAAATCTTGAAATCAATCTTGCCCGTGGTCACAAAAAACAGGCTGGAACTCTCGGTGGGAGAAAACAAACAGGTACCAGGTACGAAACAAGGCGCAAGGCAGCACCAGTCCGCCAGGAAACGGCACTAACAAGCCGTGGTATACTATCCCGTACCAACTTGCAACCAACTGATGTCACGGCCAACATCAATGGCGCATTATGTACAACCGAAAAAAAGAAGAAAAAGGGAAAAAAAAGGCACGAAGAAGGGACAAAAAAAAAGAAGAAGAAAAGGAAACGCATGTGTGCTGGCTGATGTCTCTGTTCTATTAATTAGATACACCTGGCACAAGGCATATTGGGGTGCTGGATGACTGCTGCTTTGCGCGACTCAGTTCATGCGTGCTGGCTGCTGATTGTGTGCTGACCGGTACTCTAGTGTGCAGTGTGCGCAGGAAAGACGCATTTTTCATCGACATGCTGAAAACCCCGGGCGACGAAACGAGCGCACCACAAACGACATTTTTCGGCTTGGGGTGCCTGGCATATATTTTTTTTGTCTCGGCCCGGCAGAGGCAGAGGCACAGGCACAGGCAGGGTGTGCGCGGAGCAGATCGTTCATCGAGAAATGGAGCGCGTCTATTGTTTGCCTCCCTTTCTATTTTAGGTCCTCTCCTCCGTTCTCCGTAAAGAAACCGCCTACCCTTTCCGCCGCCCCTTCAAAAGGGCTTCATCCCCCCCTCCTCCCCCCCCCCCCCCCCCCCGTAGGGCTACATCTCCATGAAAACCACCAAGCACGAACACAAAAACACAAAAATAGCTTGTGTATACGTACAAATATCACCAAAAAAAAAAAAAAAAAAACAGAAATTACCAACACAACAACGAATGTGTACACGTACGTCTAATACGATTTTTTTCATTTACGAATACGCTAAATCCCATCTGTTCCTACAAAACCAGCACGCAAACGAGACTACATACATATTTTTGTATAAAGTATAAACCTGGAAGTTGTTTTGGGGAGATAAAAACCGTCTGGGGACCCCCTCCCTCCCTCCCCCCCCTCCCCTCCCACCGCCCCCCCCTCCCAGCCGCGAAAACATTTTGTGAAAGAAACGACCCACCATGGGGGATTCCCCCACCCCAAAACAAAACTCTCCCTACGTCTCGAAAGAGATGCGTGGTCAATGGTCAAATGACCAAGGAGCAAGCAACAGATGAGTACCCGCCCCCCCCCCCAACCCCCTCCCCCGGTTATTATCCGCCTCCTCCGAAGCCTCCAAACCCGACCCCCTCCGTGTCGTTGGGAAACAGCTCCTTCGCCCACGGAGATCGAGAACCCACGCCTGTGTGGTAGTCGGCCCGCATGCGCACGAACCCGACCAGCTCCTGCAAGAAAGAGACGCCCGTTGAAAAATATCGAGGGAAGAAGGGAGGGAAACGCGGGGGGGGGGTAAGGGACCGGTGGAGGAGAAGAAAAGGCGCGGGGGGGAGGGACATGGAGAAGATGGGGGGGGCGTGGAGGAGAGGGGGGCGGGTACTCATTATCATGCATGGCCGTAGCCGTACGACCATAAAATGCGGGGGGTACTCGATATCATGCATGGCCGTAGTCGTATGACCCTAGACCCTCGCATCCCTACAATACCAGGACGGAGCACGTCGGGTTTTCACCAACCAGGCAGACCTTGCTTGCACCAAGCGCGAAGCGTCGTGAGGTGTCTATAAAGCGAGTCGTACGGAAGGTCAGCTGCAACTTACCAAGAACTGCTTCTGAGGTGGACTTGCATACGGCTGACAGCTTCAATGAGTTAATTTAATTTCCGGTGTGGTCACTTCCAGAGACCGCACCGGGGGTACGATGTGACTGCCTCTTGGGTGCCTTACCATAAACACTACGTGATACGATCATCCCCCTTGCGCGGAGTGAAGGTTCTCCACCCCACACAAAATACGCGAACTCCACCACCAGCTGTGACCGACCGCAAAAAAAAAAAAAATAAAAAAACGGTACCCTGGTTGTCTAGCTCGAGTAACGAGCGGCACGTTTTACAGTGTCGTTGCCAACCGACGCCAACCCAACCTATATGTAATATATAGGGGGGGATGGCGGGGTGCTCAGATTACGCGCGGCCATAAACAGAGGCAGTCCATGTTTGATTGAGTCGATGTTTGGAAATCGATCCCACCATAAATGAACGGAAGACGCATATTGTTGGTTGTGCCTTGGCGGCAGGGGGGGGGGGCGCGGGGGGGGGGGGGGGTAACCGACGTGTGGAAACGCGCATCGCCATCTACAGGCAGAGAGTGGCCAACGTTCAGTGGTTTTAATCATATACCCAACGCGCTTAAGGGCATGTATGCCGGCGCAGATCGGTGTACTCGCAGTCCGGTTGCCACTCACTCTCCTATCTCCATATATAATATACACCGGTGCTGCTTCTCGCAGCTGTCTACCTACCATACTCTGGCGGTCCGAATAAATACATAAGCATCGTTTTGAAAGAACTACCGACATACCAGGTACCAGCTACCCACAAACACCACAAACATGAACCGGGGTGATACACAAACAAACGAACAAACACCAACGTACAATCAAAAACAAACATGCAAAACGAAAACCTCTCACGCCCCCCCCCCCCCCCCCCCCCCCCCCCCCCCGCCCCTGAGACAGGGCCATCTTGCCCCCTCCCCGCGCTCGCCTACCCATATATTTTCGTGAAAGCAAAACCTAATAACCCACAAAAAAAACATGTGCGACGGTCCACCACACCCAAAACACAAAACTCGCAAAAAAAAGGGAAAGGAAACCGACTGCGGCGCGTCCACGTCGCTCGTATCATACCTCCTTTCCCATTTCTGCCAGCTTTCCCTGCTGCATGAGAGACAGCAGATTCTCCGGGGGGACCACGAACAGGTTGACGATTTCCCGGAGCTGCTCCGCTGCCGCGGTCACTTTCTCGCACCCAAAGCTTCTCATCACCTCCTGAGAACGGTAAAACGCCGACACCCACATCCGATACCAGTATTAAAAATCGATACCCCCCCCCCCCCCCCCCCCCCGCCCCGTTCATCCGTTCGTTCGTTGGTCGGTCGGTCAGTCCGTCAGTCCGTAAATCGGTCGGTCAGTCATTCGTCGGTCGTTCGATCGGTCAGTCGGTCGGCCGGTCCGTCGGTTGGTCGGTCCGTTCATCGGTCCGTCGGTCGGTCGGTCCGTTCATCGGTCGTTCGGTTAGTGGGTCCGTTCGTCCATTCGTCGGGCGGTTCGCGTCGTCGGTTCGTTCGAGCAAAATGATGCAGACGATTGAAAGAAACAAACGAACAAATAAAAAAAACGATGAGAAGAAAAAAGACGGAAATCAGACCCGCGGTAAGACACAGAGAGGAAAAAGTCAGGCTAAGGAAGCGGGTGGTGGCAATGGTAATGTTGGTGGTGGTGATGGTGGTGGTGATGGGTGTTGCGGTAATGGTGGTTGTGGTGCTATATAGAGGCGAGCTTCAAATGCGGATACAGAGGGGGGGGGGGGGGGGGGGGGGGGGGGGGGGGGGGTGTACTCGATAGGAGAGATGTACTCGATCTCATGCATGGCCGTGGTCGTATATGACCATAAACCCTCGCATCCCCACAATGCCGGGAGGGAGCATGTCGGGTTCTCACCGACCGGGCAGACATTGCTTGCACCAAGCGCGAAGCGCCGTGAGGTGTCCGGCAAGTCGCATGAAGGGTGAGCTGCATCCTACTAAAAACTTCTTGTGGGGCGGACTCGCATATGGATGACAGCTTCAATGAGTCAATTTAATTTCCGGTGTAGCCACTTCTAGAGACAGCGATGGGAGTACTATGTAGCTGCCTCTTACGTGCCTTACCATAAACACTACGCGATGAGATCATTTCCATACAGGGGGGGGGGGGGGGGGGGGGGGGGGGGGGGGGGGGGGGGGGGAGGGGGGGGGGGGGGGTCCACCAGCGCTCGTACATGACTTCGAACGTGCTCGTTTTCGTGCGGAGGATGCTATACACAAGATGCCATCAATACGATGTGCTTCAGGCTACGCACAAGACCATACAAGGTGCTGATGATACAAGACGCTACAGACAAGTATGTCGTAACTCTACAGCAGCAGCAGTACGTGGCGAGTTCGTCACGTCCAAAATCCGTGAAATTCTGTAGACCACCTCAACAAGTACTATTACGGGGGGGGGCATAGTAAATAGGACCAAATATTGTTAGTAAAAATAGGGAAATATATAGGTTTTTGAGTGTACCGTAGGTCCTATTTGCTACTATGGTCCCCCGTAATACACCCTCCGTATGTATAGCACACGCGACCATCTTCGGCATTTCGAAAAGTAGTAGATGACTATCCGAGAAAAATTCCATCTCAAAACCTGAGTCTTACGGGTGCAGTTTTTCAGAGAATGCAA